>JASDQU011025579.1:44289-68635 GCA_032191745.1 Picea mariana | reverse complement strand
ACATAGGTCGTCTAATAAAAAGGAAGCAAGGGTTAAGGTCACCACCGTTAGATCCCATTGCAGAGAGAGATCAATGGAAAACCGACATTGTGGGGAACCAAGTTGCATGGGAGATAATTCCTCAAGGAGGTCCCATAATCAAAACCATGATATCACCTAGGGGTTACGTTTCAGCATCAGGATAATTGCGGGGTGAAAAGCGGGTTACTCCAAACCGTCGATGCATTCCCTCGCAAATTTAAAGGTAGTAAGTGATGTGACATATTAGGGATCGATCATCGAAAATATATATAGCCGAAGTAGTTTGGGGCTTCCCATCATCAAGGAGATACAGGTGGCATGAGATCCATGACTGTGGAAGTTTGTGGACATGGAGGAGGTGAAATAACTGAAGTAGATCCTAACCATTGATCACCAAGAGGTATGTGTCAGCAGATCAGTAACTCTAGATAAATTTGTTCGAGAGGTTTTTAGTTGAGATTTTAAACTCACGAAGCCTAGAGAGATGGAGAGTCGAAGTAAATCTCAATCATCCGATCATCTGAAATAGATTTCAGTATCTAGATAGTTTATAGTAAATGTCAAGCATCATATCATCCGAGGTGAATCTAGGTCGTCTGATCCAAAAGAGATGTGGCATAAATATATGGATTTCGGGTGAATCCCTAAAGTAAGCCTCAACCATCCAATTCAAGATAACCTACAACATAATACCATGTACTTCGAGGAGGTTTGAAGTTTGATATTTCCGAAACTCGAAGACCCGAAAGGATCTCATCCATTGATCTACCGAGAGCCATTGATATGCCGAAAATTTGAGATTTTCGAAGTCCAAAGACCCGAAGTAAGCCTCGATTGTCAGATTAAGGAGGACACATGGTGCAAGTCCATGGAATTTGGGTGAAGACCTTAAGTGAATCTTAGTCATCTGATCTAGGAGGAAACATGGAGATAGATTGTCCAGTTCAGGAATTTAGAGTTCGAGAGAATTGGAAGTTTGCTAGTATGGAAAATCATGAAGTCCTGAAGCCCAAAGAGTTGAAGTGATGGGGAACAATGATGTCACCTAGAGGTGATGTGTATCTTGGAATTCTTGAAGTGATGTGGCTTACAGACATCACCTAGGATGATGTGGACACATGGGATGTGTTCCACGTGTCAGTAAGTTTAGGCCATATGGAGTATTGAAAATTCAGTTGGAACGTGACACATGGAACGTGCCTGATTGGTCCACATGTCGTCTTCCAGTATTTCACCATGTGGTGACAGATCGTCCAGTCCAGAGACTAGGCACTCTAGTGGGGAAATATGTGACTGGTTGCGTTGGTTCAAAAAATCCTAAAGGCCCGAAGGCCAGAGTACGTATCGACCATTAATTCCAGAAGATAAACGTCGAAGGATCATTGAATTTGGGTGAAAGCACTCTAGGAGAAAGTGCAAGAGGAAAGTTTTGAAACTTCTAAATCCTGAAGAGCCGAAGCAATTCACAGCCATTGATCTATGGGAGGACACCCAACAACATATCATGAGCTTCGGGTAAAAGCATTCTGGGAGGAGGCAAGTGAGGAAAGTTGAGACTCCTGAAGCACGGAGTCCTGAAGTGGATCTCGATCATTTACCATGAAAGACTATAAGGATCGTTGATCCAGTTCTGGCTGAAAGTTTTGAAGTCCTGAATATCTAGATAAGAACTTTTTCATCTAAGAACAAAGTCATGGCCGTGGTCATATGCAGATTGAGAGCTGAGGGAAGGTGGGATAAGGGTCAAATTAGTGGTATTCAAGACAGAAAAAATATAAGGAAGGATTTAGCCGCAATTTCTAGTCATGGTCACCTGGGAAGGTGGTTTGAAGGAAGTGTCTATGTAGGATAAAATTATGTTTCAGCCAAGGACAACAGGACACTGTTATTTTCGGAGAATGGGGATATGATCTCGATGAAAAAAAACAAAAAAGACCTATAGCATCTTTTGGAAATTTTGTTTATCATATGCTTAATTCTAATAAAATGGTTGCTTGCACATTTTGTAGAATTAAGGGGTTTAAACACATCTACTCAGGATGCGTATTGAAGAAATGGAAAAAGGTGAGGGAGCCTCCAGTCATGATAAGGAAGTTGAAGGCCTGCAACTAGAGTTGGTAATGCAGAGACAATTCCAATGGACACAATGGAAAATAAGAGAAGGAAACATTAATAGAAAATTTAAGAAGACTGGAGATGGAAGTGCAGATCTACAAAGTAGAAAATGAGAGATTGATGAGAGAGAAAAGTCAGATAAATGCTCGAGTGTTGAAGATCTTAAATCAGTTGCAGAGACAAAAAAAGAAGGGATCAAACTTAAGACAAGAGGAATAAGGAAGGTGCCATGAAGGAATGGATGATCGTGGAAGAGCTATTTATTCTAGAAGTGCTAGAAGAGCTCATGGATTCCACTCACCTCCTTAATCAAAAGGAAATTTTTATGCATCGGAAGATCCCACAAGTAGTCCAGAGTTGTCTCCTGTTAGACAACAACGAATGAAACAAGAGGTAGATAGTTTTCAAGGAGATCTGAGGAAGCTTAAGACACCTTCCTTCAATGGTGAAAGAGAAAGGGAAGATGATGTCGAAGCATGGTTTCTTGGACCATGGATGATTTTAGGGGCTAAATTTCGCTCATGGGCTAATTTTCCATGGTTTTTCCAAAAATGAGATTTGCTATTTTAAAAATGATTCGACCAAATTCTATAGGATAAAATTATTTTACCTTTAAAATTGCCAAAAAATTATAAAAACTATATAAAATACCTAGAAATTTGAATATTTTTACAAAAATATTGCCAAACATTGATAGTTAACATATGAATGATTAGTAAGATTCACCAAGGTTTCTACATTTTAAAATAAATTTCCATCCTTAAAATCATCCCTGGCTTGGACTCCAGAGATATTTTTATTTGCATAACTATTCATCAAATCTGGAAACCATGATTGCCACCTACCATTTACAGAGGAAAGATGCAATGTGATGGGACCAAATGAAGAAAGTAGAACATGTTAATGAAAGTAGGATCACTTGGAAGCAGTTCCATAAGCACTTCCAGAAGGATTACCTCTCAGATCATTTCTATGACAAGAAAATGAAGGAGTTCTTTGAACTCGGTTTGGGAAGCATGACTATGGAAGAGTAGGAGAAGAATTTCTTGGGATTGTTAAAGTATGTCAGGTTCATTGGTGATGAGAAAGTGAAAATAAAAATATTTATAAGTAGACTGCCAACCTTTTATAAGGAAAAGATCAAGTATGATGAGCCCAAGACCTTTGCTGAAGCCATCAGGAAGTCTAAATACATGTATGAGCAAGGCCAGGGAAGAGAATCTTTGCATAAATCTTGGAAGGACAAGAAGAATGAGAAGTCTAATTAGAGGAGGAAAGGATTCAAACCTTCCTTCAACAAGAATGAGCCTAATATAAATCATCAAGATTAGTATGCTAAGAGGTATTTCAAGAAAGAAGATTCATTGGGAAAAAGGGGAAGACCAACAATCCAATGTTGGGGATGCAAGGAAGATCACCTGTACAAGGATTGCCCACCCAGAAAGGACATAGTGAAGACTGTGCACAAAATCCAAGAGGCTACAACAGTCGAAGATATGGGAAGAATCTATGCATCTTTAGATGATCAACAAGAAGAGTACCAATCCAATATGATCGAGGTGTAAGGTAAGATCATAAATCAGCTTGTTACTATTTTGATTGATTCAAGAGAAAGTCATTGTTACTATTGTTCCAAAGTTTATACTTAAGGCTTGAAAGTATAAAGTCTAGGCATCCGAAAATAAGAGGGTCTATGATATAAAGAAAGGAAGGACAACTCTTAAGGGAAAAGGAGCTATGGATGATTTTTGAGTTGTCTTTGTCTAGCTTCCAATTGTTCCTGGACACTAATGTCCTTCTCAATGGCTTCCCATGAATGTTCAAGTTCAACTTGGGTGGTATCAGTTTTTAAGATGGTGTTAAAAAGAGTTAAAGCGATACTGGTCTGGTCTATAAGACTGGGTTCGATATTGGGCTGTCTCGTAATAGGTACAGTCATGGAGCAAAAAGAGTTTTAAAGACTTGTTTTTTTTTAGGTTGTTGTTTCTATTTAGATTATGTAAGAAAAAATCCCAAAATTTTGAATTAATAGTATAACAAAATCAAAGGCCATTTCTCGTATCTAAGTTAAACTGAAAACCATGCATGAAATGAAATAAAACATAAAGATGTGGAACAAGGTGAGGCATCAACCAAGGAAGAATCTCAATTTGTGACAGAAGAAGAAAATAGACAAGAGAAACTTTAATGAATCATAAGAAATAGAAATCTAAGTAATTCACAGGTCTTGTACCTGTTGATAGCCGATACAGAGGAAAATTTGTAAATGATTAGATGACTAAAATAATCAATCACCACAATAGAGGTTGTACTAAATTGAGGCTAAGCATTCATCAATGATATATAATAAATGATGATAAATATGAAATAAAAGAGGAACACATAACTCAAACTTGATGAGATCTGGAGTCTTCGATTTGCATTTGTATTAATTTTGGCAAATGAAAAATTTCTCTACTACAATCAACCAAGGAAAAATCCCTTGATGTCTCTTTCAAAATTGTATTTATACCAAGAAAATCATCAACCCTAGACGGTTGGTATTCTCCTAATCTCCTTAGTGATACTGTGACATAATACAAATTTGAACTGTTTGTTTAGTTACTTTTTACTTTTCTAACAGTTGGACAAAAATGAGCATACATGTGTTACTTCATCATTTCTTTGAAGCACTTACTTCACTTGGTCCATAACACTCAATGCACCTGTCTAGAAACTGCACCAAAATCTTGGAAGGTTCTGTCATATCCTTTGCTTCAAACAAATACAACTTCCTCTGAATTTGGGGCAACCTATCTTCAATCTTTCCCTTTTCAAACTTTGTCGACTGCAACTGTAGATTCAGCTTTATTAGCCACCTATCTATTTGGGTGATGTCAAGTTGTTTCAATTGTGAAATCACGAGCTTAGCTTCATTCCAAATATCCTTGATATGTAGTTGATTCCTTACAACATTAATCTGTCCTAATAGCCCAGGACAATAACCTTTACCGATGCCCAGTGTTTTTGTATCTAGTTGATCAAAAACTTCTTCACATTTTTTCTTAACTTCTCTTTCCATTTTCCTTCTTTTGGAAATATTGGTCTCCGATGTTTTTAATATGATGTCTCCTCTGATCTGTTCTTCTACAATCAACTTTGGGATTTCTGGTACTTCCTCTCTAGCTGAAAATGCTACTACCTTTTGAAAATCACCGTGAGTTGTTGTAGCCTCTTTTTCCTTGAAAGCAATGTCATCTAGTGAGTGACTTATTTCCAGGAAGTAGTTTTGAATGATTTCTATTTTAGAAATTATGTTTTGTTGTTTTGCTTGTAGTTTCTCATGTACCTCTAGTGCTTGGGCTCGAAATGATATTATATTCACAACTTGTCCTTTAATAGACTTCAACTCAGCCTGTAGTTGTCTCACAAATTGTTCCTGCCAAATAACCTGTACTTGACTCACTTACATCTTCTTGTTCGCTTCATCTAAACTGGACTTTGACAATTGTATTTCCTATTTTTCCATAGTTCGAGTGTGTTCAACTCTTTGATTTAACTCCTCTCAAATATTATTTTCTCAATGCCTTGTTTGGTCCTCCAATTGAGCTATCATTTTATTTTTCTTCTTCAGCCTTATTTTCAGAGAGTCAACTGAGAATAAATTGGTCATTGCCAAAGCTCCCATAGAACCTGCTACTTCTGTGGTGAAATCTTCCTCTTCTAGGTTCTTCCCATCTACGAGCACTCTGTGTTTCTTTAACATTGCATCTCCTTTCAAATTCATTTCTTGTTTCACTATTTCTTTCGTATTCTTACTAAAAAGTAATCAGAGGAAGGTATCTCTTCTCTAGAGATGGGAGTAAGGTCACTTACATATATTACTTCTAGATGAGGAGTCCCAAACATTGACTGTAAAGGAGTCAATGACATAATAGGGCTACCCAACTCTGTAGATTGATTTTCTCCTTATGTTTTAGGGATATCAGTAGGAATAGTTGATGATAAAGGAAGAATCGTTTGACTCAACTTCGAAGGAGTCTCAGATTTGGAACTCATTTTAGACCCTAAATTCTTTGATTGTGAAGATTCTAATTTTTGTGAATACGCTTTAGTCTTCTCTAGATTTTCTTCTACAGTCCCTTTATCACGAGCCTCTAATCCGAAACCTGGGGGAGTACCTCCCTGATATGGAGGAGGAGTCGTTGATTCTCCCTGCAGTATCTTCAGAAAACTACTTTTCCTGTGCTTCTGGAATGTTAGAAAGTTGGTCTGTAGTTCGGGTGATAATGTTTGAACTCTGTATAATATTTCCTCATAGGTTCTGGCTCCCTTGAACATGTCGTCGCAAGGAGAAGCTTCATGTTCATACATTTTCATACTGTAATGAGCAAGATGATTTCCTACAATTTGATAAGGGTCATGTTTTCTGAGTTCGAGATCTACCAATTTGATGTCTTACAGTGCTGTAGCTCCAACCTTGGAATGAACAAGGTTAAGTAGTGAACACTTCCCAATATGTACAAGAAAAAGTGGCCATAACTTCTTCTGAGCTGCTTTCAATTCTATGTCAATGCCACGTGTTATTATTTGGTAGGCCATCTCCCTACACACCAGTCTATCGGGAAGGAATTTTATAATTGCGTGAGGAGGAATCGAGCACCTGAAAACCATGACATAGGAGAGTATCTTCAGAAAACTACTTTTCCTGTGCTTCTGGAATGTTAGAAAGTTGGTCTGTAGTTCGGGTGATAATGTTTGAACTCTGTATAATATTTCCTCATAGGTTCTGGCTCCCTTGAACATGTCGTCGCAAGGAGAAGCTTCATGTTCATACATTTTCATACTGTAATGAGCAAGATGATTTCCTACAATTTGATAAGGGTCATGTTTTCTGAGTTCGAGATCTACCAATTTGATGTCTTACAGTGCTGTAGCTCCAACCTTGGAATGAACAAGGTTAAGTAGTGAACACTTCCCAATATGTACAAGAAAAAGTGGCCATAACTTCTTCTGAGCTGCTTTCAATTCTATGTCAATGCCACGTGTTATTATTTGGTAGGCCATCTCCCTACACACCAGTCTATCGGGAAGGAATTTTATAATTGCGTGAGGAGGAATCGAGCACCTGAAAACCATGACATAGGAGAAACCCTCTTCAATAAACTAATTTGCAATCGCCTTACGGTTTGCCATGATTGCTTCTGAAATACGAGGGGGTACATAACCATACAATATTTGGTGCAAAGGTATCACTACGTAGTGATAGACTTAGTAAAAGAAATCTTTAAGATTCTCCTCCTATAGTTTAGAGTGATAAACATGAATGGGCTCCGCATAGGCTGGGTTCTAGTTCCAATTCATCAAGGGGGAAGGAGTCATGTAACAGATAGAATCCATAATATATGCAGACATGTAAAAAGATGCAGGTCGGCCTTTTGATTTTGTCATTTGGTACTCTACAATCTCCTTACTTAGATTATCTGATAAAATTTTACCCTAGTTGAAACTGTAACCCTCGGCTACTTCGTGTATAAGTGGCACCCATTCTTCCTGGAAATGGGTAGGGTTTTTCTTCCCAAAAATTCTACATAGAATCAAAGCTATATAAACCATGTATCCATTTAACAGATCTGTGGCATAACTGCCATGAGTATCAGCTCTAAATCTCATTGGAATTCCCCACCATTCTTTGATTACCTGGATATGTTTGATCGAATTCTATACACTCCTTTCTTTGAAATTCCTCTACGAATTCATCATTATAAATGTATTTAGAAGTAGGGGGAAGTTTATAAATTACTTGGATGTGCTTGGGTATGAATGATCCGACGATGACCACTTGGCTCTTTAGAATGCTCCTTGTCTGAATGTCGGTTTTCTCTAAAGACCAACTTATCATGTCATTGTATGGCATGAGTTTCGTCCGTGTGGCTATTTTGTGAAGCTCAGACTTTTCTATGTCTCTGAGTTTATTTCCAGTCCTTTCATTTCCGAAATCATTGAGGCAATTTATGATCTCATAGTCTAAGGTTTCAAAAATTGGCCTCCAGGATTTGACTGAATCAATAACATGTGGCATAGTGTCAGATATAACATCTCCATCCGGATTCGAGCTTTCACCTTCCTCCTCGCTCTTCTTAGGCGCTTTTCTGGGTGTCATGATGTTTGTGCTAAAATGAAAACCTGTTGTAGAGAATAAATGTGTGAGTTATTCTAAGTGTAACTCACTCCTAGTCTGAAAGTAAGAATGAAATTCAAAATAACAAACCTCTATTTCCATTTATCCTACCTTAAATTCAGCATACCGATACATGCGAAAAAAATTAAATGCTTTAATGGGGATGGTATGCCTGGATATACGCACCTTACGTCAAACAATATCTCCATTAATCTGTTATAGATACTGCCACATATTGGCAATTCAAAACTTGGATTTTTAAAGGAATGTCATCGAAAACTCCTGAATAGCGAAATGCGAAAAGTTATTTAATACCCTTAATGCTCATTTTAAAATTAAGTTAATTACATTTAAGCACTTAATTCTTTCCAGATTTCTTGTTTCATAGTTTCGAACATCATGTCCTCAATAGGTATGACACAAGTAAACCCTGAATCGTGAAACCACGATGGGATTTATTTAGGCGCTAACCACTTGTTTTAACCCTTTAATTAATTGTGATCAAGGGTTAGTCTTTACTTTTCGTGTATTGGAGTATCGGGACTACGACGACTCTTTGATGTAAGAAATCCCAAATCATGAAATCGTGATGAGATCTATTATCATTAAACCTTCTTACTTCTTAATAAACATAACATTATCTTTTAATAATTTTACAATTTCGGGAATCAGGGTTTAAGGAGACTCAAGGTCAACTCTTTGATTTCCCGAATTGCGACTGATTAGTGATCTGTTAGGTATGTTTTAAACCTTAATTAATCATGATTAAAAGGTATTTTTTGAAAAACACGTCAGGACATTTGGAATGTTGCTTGAGTTGAGATGGACAAAAAAGAACATGTGAAAGGCTTAGAAAGCCTTTAACGTTTTTAATTATTACTTTAAAATCTGTTCAATTCCTTTTAAACAATCACGTTTTCGAGACTTCGGTACTGGGACTTCGGGGTTGTCATTAAAAAACATACTTTTTGAATAGCCAAACCCCGAAAACCGAAAATCTCGAAAGACCTTTTGACTCTTTTTTAGAACCAAGGGTGGCTCCGTAACCAGAGAAAAATGAAGATTTGGATTTAGAGAAGAAAAATAAACTTTGTTTCAACATAGGCTCCATCTAGAGATCTCATCTCCCTACTAGACGCGAAGAGCAATAGACCACATGCCTTTATTGGACAAATGTATATATTATTTTGTTTCAAAAAATTGTTCAGGAAGAAGGTGCATAGGAAAAAGGGGGGTTTCATCTTTATCTCTAAAAGCTTTCGAAACCCAATCGCTCTCTAATCTCAAATTTAGGCCATTTGACTTCCTCTTTCCTGATACTGATTTCTGGTACGCCTAAGATAATCGAAAAAACCTTAGGAATTTTAATAGGTTCTATCGATTTTTCTTTCCTCAAGGTGAAGTAATTTAAATTTTTTTAATCAGGGAGTCCTACACGAACTTGGGATGTAGATCAGGTTTCAGAGAAAACTAATTTACTAGAGTACAATATAATTCATGTTTAAAAACCTTACAGATATCTTAGACATTGCTTCACTACCAACAAGCCTATTCAGTACCCCGGTGAAGTTATCTGATTCCCTTTATTGAATTTCCTTTTACCACTTCAAATTGTAATTTTGCATTTAAATGCTGAGATGAGGGAAATCATTTTATGAATTTCCTTTCATCATATATTTTTGGACTAGATGGGGGCAATCAATTTTTGAATTTCCTTTCACCATCCATCTTATACTTTCTTTGACATGAAGTGGGGGCGATAAATTAGTATAAAGTATACCAGGGGTGATATCTGTGTATAATTTTGCAACAGAGGTCTATCAACTCACTTTGATTACTCTGGATCAGTTTCTTTTTGGCCTTCAAAACATCTTAGTCTACAAAAAAAATTATGGGGGAATTTTATTTCCAGGGACCTTCTTTTGAGCAAGACTAATTTTTTTTAGAACCTGTTAAAAGAACCAAGGGAGTTAGGATTAGCCTATACATATCTTTGTTCAGTAAGAGTTTGAGGAGTCATGAGGACTTTCCTTTCCTTTAAAGATTCATTCATCGGCCTTCAAAGATAAAGTGTAACCTCTCCTTCCTCTGTGGAAATCATGGGAAGGTGTCTAAGGTCAAGGGGAAAATACCACAGATTGAAAAATGATGATAGAGAAGGATTTGGATTTCATAAACATAGTTGTGGCAACACAATCCTGACTCTTGGAACCATTTTTGAGGTCACTTTACTTGTCCTGTTTATTTTAATTATTTTTATCTTATCCAGTGGAATCCTTTATGATCCATAGAGAATTTCGTTCTTTTGATGATACCTCAGGCGAAAATGTTCATACTCCTGAGACTGTTGTTGCACCTAGGTGATATTCATTTGAAATCTAGACATTTTAGAAATTCGTACCTTCGCCTTACCACTTCGTTCTCATCTTAGTAAATTATTCTTTTTTATCATCTGTTTCAAGTGCATTGATACGTGACCATCTGTTTTCTTCTTTTTAATGTTTGGGCTGCAGACCAGAATCCTACAAGAATACAACATGAAAAGTGTCGGGGTCTTAAGACTTATATAATTCAATGTGTCGAATATTTTGTATATCTATTTCTAGGAGATCACTAACCTACTTTATTTGCGGTGAAAGTAAAACTGACCAAAAAATTGTAAAAAAAAAAACACAAACCGGTATATACAGTATAATTTTGGAATTTGTTTATTGCATATAGTGCTTCAGATAATGCCCATTGATAGGAGCGTTGAGGATTTTACGATCCAAATTTTCTAGAAGAAATGAGTTCTTCCCTTCATAAGCCATGACTTTGAATGGTCCATACTAGATATGATCAAATTTTCCATGTTTTGTCGAGTCTTCCCTTCTAGCATCCCATTTCAAAACCAAATCACTAGGGAGTAATTCCCTATCCTTAGCCTTATGATCAAACAGTTCTTTCATGTTGTCTTGATATTCCTGTAACCTTTCGTCCACCTCAGCCCTATTCTGCTGAAATTCAATTAGTTGATTTATTCTTCTTGTGACATGGTTTGGTTCTTGTTTTTCATCTTGCCAAAGTTTCATCACAGGTAGAGCCAGGTTTATGGGTAATACCACGTCAGTCCCATATAGCATTTGAAATGGAGAAGTTCCAATTGATTTCTTGGTGCCTATTCGATTTGTCCACAAGGTGTATTTCAAATGCACATGCTAGTATTTTTTATTTTCGTTCAACACCTTATTAATTATGGTAATTAATATTTTACTTAATGATTCAAAAATCCCATTGCCTTGGGGGTAGTATGCCATGGAGTGACCCAATATAATATTGTACTTTTGGAAAAAGATGACCATTGCCATAGATTTGAATGCCTGGGCATTATCTGTAACTATATTTCGGGGACAACCGAATCTAGATAATACATTTTCTTCCAAGAAGTCTATCACCACTGAATCTATGTCTTTTCTAGTTGGAATAGATTCTACCCATTTGGTGAAATAATATGTACCAGTTAGGATCCATTTGTGTTATGCGTTGGAATGTGGATTAATTTTGCCTATAAAATCCAAACCCCATTGTTGGAAAGAAGCTTTCATTTTAACTGGGACCAGAGGTAGTGCTGGGAGTTTCTACTTGCCTGCAAATAATTGACGTGAATTACGAGCTTTGACTTTGGCATTTACATCTGCAAATAATTTAGGCCAATAATATCCTGCTCTTAGGATTTTATAAGTCATTTCTCTCCACGCATGATGTCCTCTGCACACTCCATTGTGGAACTCATTTACGACCTTTTCGGTCTCCGATTCTACTAGACAGACCAGTAGAAATCCTAGAGGGTCTTTCCAATACAACTTGCTCTCTGAAATACAGTACTTCACCTCATGCAATTTCAACATTATATCCTTATATTGAGTTATATCACTAGGGAATTTCAAGTTCATAAGATAAGATACTATATCTTTGTACCACACCGAAGTTGTAAACTTTTCTTCTATACTGGTTGTAGCTATTCGGTTGTCGATTTCGTCCATATCCGTACATCCTTCATACTCTTGCAGATTATTTATACCAAGTGCTTTGAAATTTGACTCGGCTAGTATCTTATCTAAACCTTTTCCTTTTACGAGATTGGTCTATTTAACCTCTAAATCAAATTCTTGAATCTTAGCAAGCCATTGACCCCTCTTCCCATCGCTATCAGGTTGAACCAATATGTCTTTAATGGAACTGGTGGGTACATATGAAATTATGTTAGAGTGTAATACATAGGTTCTGAAAGCCTTTAGTTCCTTGACCATAACGTATGCCTATTTTTCCATTATGTCATATTTCAATTCTGTGTCTCTGAGGCTTTTACTGAAGAATTCTATTGGTTGCTTGAAACCATCATCATTCTTTTGGAGGAGTACTGCTACAATTGTGTGTTCAGATGAAAACGAGAAGATAAAAAAAATCCTTGAGATAATTAGGACTCACCAGTACAGGCGCTTCACCTATAATATTCTTGATGCATGCAAATGATGCTTTAGCTTCAGCTGTCCATTTAATTTCATTTTTCTTCTTAAGAATATCTTTGATCAATTTCAATATTTCAGTGAAGTTCGAGATAAATCTTCTCAAAAAATTTATTTTTCCTAAAAACAAATGAATTTATTTTACATTTCTAGGAGTATTTATAGTGTCTATGGCTTCGAACATTTTAGGATCAATTTTAATTCCGTCCCGAGACACAATATGGCCCAATAGTTTACCTTCTTGCATTGTAAAGTGAGACTTCTTGGGATTTAGAGACAAACCAAATTTATGACATTTCTCAAACGTTTTCTTGAGATGTATCAGATGATCTTCATCGGATTTAGAAAAAACGGTCAGATCATCAAGATAAATAACCATGAATTTATCTCTTTCATTGTCGAACGTGATATCCATAGCCCGTTGGAAGGTAGCACCTACATTCATTAAACTAAATGATATTTTTTCATACATAAATGTACCCCAAGGGGTGGTGAAGGCTGTTTTTTCTTTATCATCTTCGTTGACAACAATATGATTGTAACCGGAAAAACCGTCGATCATGGACATCCTATTTTCTCTGACTACTTTTTCTAATACATGGTCCATTTTGGGTAGTGGATAATTGTCTTTAAGAGATGATTTATTTAAGTTTCTAAAATCTACACATAGTCTGATTTATCTGTTCTTCTTCCTGACCGGGACCAGGTTGGCTACCCACTCAGAGTACCTGAGTGGTATAATTATTTTGGCATCTAGGAGTTTTTTTACTTCCTTTTCGACCATGGGAAATAATATAGGATTGATTTGCCTGAGATTATGTCTGAAAGGTTTAACACCAGGCTTTAAAGGGATCTTGTGTTCGATCACAATGGTGTCACAGGTTCTCAACTCATCATAGGACCATGCAAAAACATATTTATATCACTCGAGCAAGTCTGTATACTTACCTTTCATCTCATGAGGAATATACTTTGATATTTTTACTATTATAGGTTCTTCTTTAGTGCCTATATCACAATCTTTGACTTCCTCTGGTTGAGGCTGCAATGTAGATTTCAATGGCATATCATTATGGTCGAATAATATTTCTAGGGGAATTAGACCTTTAGGTATTTGATTATTTTTTAGTACTAACATGCAATGATTTGTGATCTTATATTGGAACTCTTGAGGATCTTCTCCTTCTTTCATAATCCAAGTATGATCGTTCTGGTTTTCTTGGTCGATGTGCGTTTCAAAAAAGTCTTCCACCATTTCGAGGAATTTTCTGATATGTTCATCATCTTTGAACACCTTCCAGTGTTGTATATTTTTTGGTATGGAGGGTCTGTCCCTTATTTCTATGTGATAATTAATTTTTAAATCTGTAGGAGGTGCAAAAGTTGAGGCTGCTTTGTCTAACAAATCAACTTGCAGATTTTCTGTACGGGGTATGAAATGAACATTAACTGACGAGAATTTTTTTTCCATTAAATCCCAGGCGCAGTTTATATAAGATATCAATCTTGGTTGCTTGGCCTGATACTGCCGATTTACTTGTTTCATAATTAATTCTGCATCTTTGTAGACTTCCAAGTTTTTTATGTTTAATTTTCTGGTGGCCTCTAATCCCAAAACTAGGGCTTTGTATTCACATACATTATTTATGTAGTCTATGTCCCACTATAGTCTGTAATATAAAGGAATGATAAAATCATCTCTAGTGCTACAAAGAGTACTCATGCACCTACTCCTTCACATGATGAAGCACCATCAAAATACATTTTCTAGATTCCAGTACTATATACACTTTGTTTTACCTTTTTCTATTTTATTTTTTTCTGTGACATCTTCAACACATTCATCTATATCATCATCAATTGATAAAATACAATTTCGAAGATCTTGATCAACGACATAAATAGGGTAATTGATAGGATTATGTGGATCACTTATCGTGTATGCCAACCGTGTTTCCCAGTACAATCGGGTGAACTGTCCTCCGAAAAATAGGAATCGTGGCGTATGTCATGTCCACCTGAAGGGATCCTCCAAGCTTAGCACCCCAAGAACTGGATAATAGCATACCATACTTTGGAGGTATATCAACAATAACCACATCCATCAAAACACTTTTTACTGGGATTTGTGCAATATTTACTACCAAATCTTTGATCATGCCCACACATTTAACCTTCCTCAAATCAAACGAATACAAGTCTCCATATGGCCTGGTAATTTCAAGGCCAGGTCTATCCATAATATCCTTGGGCATCATTTTATGCAAGGCTCTAGAATCTAGCATGCAGTTATGTAGCAGACGATCATGCACATTTAGTGTAATGTAGAAGGGAGAAATGGTATCTCTGACCCCTTCAAAATTCAGACCAAAAATTATATGAGTCTTATCATCTTCCAAATTTATAACATCATATTGACTTCCCATATCTGGAAAAATTATCATTTTGGTGATTTGTTTTTGGTAAAAGGGATTCTTTTCTATTTCAACCAGAGGTATTGGTATTTTGATTTTGTTAATCTCATTTTCTAGGCTAAAACCTCCTATAGTTTTTTTGGTTTCTCTGATTGGTGCTTCAGTCTCCTTCTTTTCTGCTTTATTTGTTTGTATTTCTTTGTTTTTAGTTGTTTTTGTTCTTGCCATCTATGTTTCGGCTGTCATAGTTTTGGAACCTTGTGGGTCAACTCCTTTGATCCTGATGTTCTATGTTTCAGTTTCCTTTGGAGCTGGTTCATAAACTTCACCTCTCGGCATGATTTTCTTTGGTTGGGTAGTTGTCATGTTTTTATTTTTACACCTTAGATTATACTTGTTTTGGAGCTCGACGATTATAGTATCGATGATTCCTTGGCAAGAAAAATCCTCTGTATTATTTGTATTGCTATCCTCATTAGACCAATGTTCTATTTTTAAAGACCTCTCATAATATTTTCTAGTTAAATGAGGTTGATAACAATCATCACCAAGATTATTAATATCATCTTCTAAATCCTCAAATTCTTGCATGTCATTACCTCCTATAAAATTTTCATTTTTAAAGGAGTCTAAAAATTTTGCTCTTCATTTTTAATTTGTATTTGTTGTATTTGGGGATTGGGGTTCCTCTTGAATTCTCTCCTAGCAAATGGATCTAGTTCCATATTTGAAATTTTAATTGACAGTTCTTTAATTATACTTGCCACATCATCCATCTTGTCATATGTAGATCTCCCAGATCTAGAGCATCCGTCTTGTTCCCTAAATCATTTAATCTCTTTGTTTCCCGTTTCCATTTTTGTTTTTAATTTTCCAAAATCCATCATATTTGACTCGATTTCCACGGCATCGTATTGCATTCGGGTAAGATCAATTTCTCTCCTTTCTCTTAATAATAGTGCGAAATCAGGTTCAAAATCTCCTGAAAAAGTTACCTTTGCTGCAGGGTGGGAAGGTTTAACTTTGATTGGGATCTTGTTATATAATTTATTAAACCTTTGGATGAATTCAATAACAATTTCTGAATTTTTCTTCCTTAAAGCCCCAAACTCAGTTAAATAATATAAGTGATCTTTCCTTTCACCCCATTTTCTGAGAAAAGAGTTTTCTAACATGTCGTAGGATAATATCGAACCTGCGAGAAATATTCGAAACCAGGTTCTCACCTATCCTTTAAAAGTTTGAACAAACAATCGTGAATATACGTCTTCATGCTCGAGACCGAGAATATATGCGAATTGATTGAAGAAATTTATATGTTCGACTGCGGTTAAGTCTCCCTCCCCTGTAAATTTAGGTAGGTTTTTCATGTAGTTTTCAGGTAAATCATGAAGAGGTACTGGGAGGACTAAAGGAGCATATCTGGCAGCTACTTTAGAAAAAATCCTAGGGGGTGGGGGTGGGGGTGGACCTTGACCACCCCCTCCTCCTCCTCCAGTAGCTTCCATAGATATTCTAGGAGAGGAAACTGGTACATTATAAAGAGGGTTTTCAAATATGTATACTGATCCTTTAGTTTCTTTGGGATGAAGAAAAAAAGATTCTAAGAACCGCTTATCAGGAGACGAAAAAACCGAAAAAGCGGGAAACGAGACATGGGGAATCGGTTCCTCTAACTTGCAATATATATAAACAGGAGAACCTACAGGAGTTGAGTCCAAGTGTATGGTATACTCTTCTAGACTTTGTGAGGTTGGGAAATTTTTTTCAAGTGTTGATGGGATATCAGTTGAAACATACTTTACTATAGATATCTCACCTTATCTTACACCGAAGGTAGTGGGGTGAGCTTCGGTCTTAGTTTTGGGTAGAACTAATTTAGGGTTTATGGTTTCGAGTGGAATCTTATCCATAGACTATGTGGATTTAGGTTGGTAAACCACAATAGCTTTCTTAAGGAATCCTCTTGGTTTTAGTAATTTTTCAAGGTCGGAAACAGGCGAGGTCTGCTTATCATATGGGTTTTGTCTGGTGTTCCTTTGATTGGATGCCAACTTATTTAAAATTGTGGAGTCACCAAGTGAATAATAAAACTTAGCCTTTATAATGTGTTAAGTGTTTGTTCACTATCAAAGAAGGAAACTTGCAAATGTCGTTCTCCTAGGGAAAATAATTTGTCTCTCTGTCCCCGACAATGGTACAAAAAAGTTGTTGTTCCAGAGTTTATACTTAATGCTTGAAAGTATAAAGTCTAGGAATCCAAAAATAAGAGGGTCTATGATATAAAGAAAGGAAGGAAAACTCTTAAGGGAAAAGGATCTATGGCTGATTTCTGAGTTGTCTTTGTCTAGCTTCCAATTGTTCTTGGACACTAATGTCCTGCTCAATGGCTGCCCATGAACGTTCAAGTTCAACCTGGGTGGTAGCAGTTTTTAATATGGTGTTAAAAAGAGTTAAAGCGATACTGTTCTAGTCTGTATGACTGGGTTTGATATTGAGTTGTCTCGTAATAGGTACAATCATGGAGGGAAAATAGTTTTAAAGACTTGTTTTTTTTTAGGTTGTTGTTTCTATTTAGATTATGCAAGAAAAATTCCCAGAATTTTGAATTAATAGTATAACAAAATCAAAGGCCATTTCCCATATCTGAGTTAAACTGAAAACCATGCATGAAATGAAAGAAAACATAAAGCTATGGAACAAGGTGAGGCATCAACCAAGGAAGAATCTCACTTTGTGACAAAAGAAGAAAATAGACAAGAGAAACTTTAATGAAGCATAAGATATAGAAATCTAAGTAATTCACAGGTATTGTACCTGCTGATAGATGATACAAAGGAAAAGATGTAAACGATTAGATGAATAAAATAATCAGTCACCACAATAGAGGTTGTACTAAATTGCGGATAAGCATTCATCAAATATATATAAGAAATGATGTTAAATATGAAATAATAGAGGAACACATAACTCAAACTTGAAGGTATTTGGAGTCTTCGATTTGCATTTGTATTAATTTTGGAAAATGAAAAATTTCTCTACTACAATTGGCCAAGGAAAAAGCCCTTTATTCCTCTTTCAAAATTGTATTTATAGAAAGAAAATTATAAACCCTAGACGGTTGGTATTCTCCTAATATCCTCAGTGCTACGATTACAGAATACAAATTTGAACCGCTTGCTCGGTTACTTTTTACTTTTCTAATAGTTGGACAAAAATGAGCATACATGCATTCATCATTTCTTTGAAGAGCTTCCTTCGCTTGGTCCATAACACTTGACGCACCTGTCTAGAAACTGCACCAAAATCTTGGAATGTTTTTTCGTATCCTTTCCTTCAAACAGATACAACTTCCTCTGAATTTGGGGTAGCCTGTCTTCAATATTTCCCTTTTCAAACTTTGTCGATTGCAACTGTAGATTCATCTTTATTAGCCACTTACATATTTGGGTGATGTCAAGATGTTTTAGTTGTGAAATATCGATTTGGGCTTCATTCCAACTCTCTCCTTGATATGTAGTTGATGCCTTACAACATTGATCTGTCCTAATATCCCAGTAAAATCACCTTTACCGATGCCTAATGTTTTTGTATCTAGCTGATCAAACACTTCTTCACATTCTTTCTTAACTTCTCTTGCCATTTTCCTACTTTCGGCAATAGTGGTCTCCCATGTTTTTAATATGATGTCTCCCTTGATCTATTCTTATACAGTCGGCTTTGGGATTGTTGGTACTTCCTCTCTAGCAGAAAATGCTATTTCCTTTTGAAAAGCAACACGAGCTGCTATAGCCTCTTTTTCCTTGAAAGCAATGTTATCTAGTGAGTGGCTTATTTCCAGGAAGTAGTTTTGAATGATTTCTATTTTAGAAATTATGTTTTGTTGTTCTTCTTGTAGTTTCTGATGTACCTATAGTTCTTGGGCTCGAAATGTTGTTATACTCACAAATTGTCCTTTAATGGACTTCAACTCAGCCTGTAGCCATCTCACTAATTATTCCTACTGAATAACCTGTACTTGAATCACTTGCATCTACTTGTTTTCTTCATCTAAACTAGACTTCAACAATTTCATTTCCTATTTGTCCACAGTTTAGGTGTGCTCAACTCTTTGATTTACCTCCTCATGAATATTATTTTCTGTGTTCCTTGTTTGGTCCTCAACTGAGCTATCATTTGATTTTTCTACTTCATCCTTATTTTCATAGAGTCGACTGAGAATAAATTGGTCATTGCCAAAGATCCCATAGAACCTTCTACTTCTATGGAGAAATCTTCCTTTTCTAGGTTCTTCCCATCTATGATCACTTTGTGTTTCTTTACCATTGTGTCTCCTTTCAAATGAATTTCTTATTTCACTATTGCTTTTCTCTTCTTACTCAAAAAGTAATCAGAGGAAGGTATCTCTTCTCTAGATATGGGAGTAAGGTCACTTACATATATGACTTCTAGATGAGGAGTCCCAAAATTTGACTATAAAGGAGTCAATGATGTAATAGGGCTACCCAACTCTGTAGATTGATTTTCTCCTTCTATTTTAGGGATATCAGTAGGAATATTTGATGATAAAGGAGGAATCATTTGACTCAACTTCGAAGGGGTCTTTGATTTGGAACTCGTTTCAGAACCTAGATTCTTTGATTGTGAAGCTTCTTCTTTTTGTGAAGACGCTTCAGTATTCTCTGGATTTTATTCTGCAGTCCCTTTATCATGAACCTATGATCCGAAACCTGGGGGAGTACTTCCCTGAGATGGAGAAGGATTCATTGATTCTCCTTGCAGTATATTTGGAAAAATACTTCTCTTGTGCTTTTGGAAAGTCAGAAAGATGGTCTATAGGTCGGGTGATAATGCCTAAACTCTGTATAATATTTCCTCATAGGTTTTGGCTCCCTTGAACATGTTGTCGTAGGGTGAAGCTTCATGTTCATACATTTTCATACTTCTATGAGCAAGATGATTTCCTACAATTTGATAAGGGTCATGTTTTCTGAGTTTAAGATCTACCAATTTTATGTCTTTCAGTGCTACAACTTGAACCTTGGAATGACCAGAGTTATGAAGTGAACACTTCCTAATTTTTAAAGGAAAAGGTGGCCAGAACTTCTTCTGAGCTTCTTTCAATTATGTGCCAATGCCACCTGTTATTATTTGGTAGGCCACCTCCCTGCACACCAGTCTATCGGGAAGGAATTTCGAAAGTGTGTGAGGAGGAATCGAGCAGCTGAAAACCCTGAGATAGGATAAACCGTCTTCAATAAACCAATATGCAATCTCCTTAAGGTTTCCCACGATTGCTTCTAAAATACGAGGGGGTTCATAACCATACAAGATTTGGTGCAAAGGTATCACTATGTAGTGACATATTTCGTAAAATAAATCTTTAACATTCTCCTCCCATAGGTTAGAGTGATAAACATGAATGGGCTTTGTGCAGGCTAGGTTCGAGCTCCAATTCATCAAGGTGAAAGGAGTCATGTAACATATAACATCCATAATATATGCAGACATGTAAAAATATGCAGGTTGGCCTTTCGATTTTGTCATTTTGTACTCTGCAATCTCTTTAGTTAGATTATATGATAAAACTTTACCCCAGTTGAAACTGTAACCCTCGGCTACTTCGTGTATAAGTGGCACCCATTCTGCTAGGAAATGGGTAGGGTTTTTCTTCCCGAAAATTCTACATAGAATCAAAGCTATATAAACCATGTATTCATTTAGCGGAGCTGTGGCATTACTGCCATGAGTATTAGCTCTAAATATCATTGGAATTCCCCACCATTCTTTGATTATACCTGGATATGTTTGATTGAATTTTGTACACTCCTTTCTTTGAATTTCTGCTGCGAATTCGGCATTATAAATGTATTTAGAAGTAGGGGGAAGTTTATACATTACTTGGATGTGTTCGGGACTGAGAGAGCCACCAACAACCTCTTGGCTATTTAGAATTCTCCTTGTATGAATGTCGGTTTTCTCTAAAGACCATCTTATCATGTCATTGTATGGCATGAGTCTCGGTCATGTGGCTATTTTTTGAAGCTCATACTCTGCTATGTCTCTAAGTTTATTTTCACTCATTTCATTTCCAAAATTGTTGGGGCAATTTTTGATCTCATAGTCTAAGGTTTCAAAGATCTGCCTCCAAGATTTGACTGAATCCACATCATGTGGCGTAGTGTCGGATATAACATCTCCATACGGATTCGAGCTTTCACCTTCCTCCTCACTCTTCTTAGGATCTTTTCTGGGTGCCATGATGTTTGTGCTAAAATGAAAACCTGTTCCATAGAAGAAATGTCTGAGTTATTTTGAGTGTAACTCGCTCCTAGTCTGAAAGTAAGACTGAAATTCAAAATAACAAACCTTTATTTCCCTTTATCCTGCCTTAAATTTAGCGTACCGATATAGGCAAAAAAAATTAAATTCTTTAATGGGGATGGTACGCCTAGAGATACACACCTTATGTAAAAAAATATCTCCATTAATCCGTTATAGATACTGCCAGATATCGACGATTCAAAACTGGGATTTTGAAAGGAATGTCATCGAAAACTCCCGAATAGGGAAACACAAAAAGTTATTTAATACCATTAATTCTCGTTTTAAAATTAAGTTAATTACATTTAAGCGCTTAATTATTTTGGGATTTTGTGTTTTAGAGTTTCGAGCATCGTTTCCTCAAGAGGTATGACACAAGTAAATCCTGAATCGTGAAACCGTGATGGGATTTATTTAGGCTCTAATCACTTGTTTTAACTCTTTAATTAATCATGTTCAGGGGTTAGTCTTTAATTTTCATGTATTGGAGTATTTGGACTCCGATGACTCTTTAACGTAAGAAATCCTGAATCGCAAATCATGATGGGATCTATTATCATTAAACCTTGTTACTTCTTAATAAACATAACATTATCTTTTAAGAATTTTGCAACTTCAGGAATCAGAGTTTAAGGAGACTCAAGGTCGACTCTTTGATTTCCTGAATTGCGACTGATTAACAATCTATTAAGTATGTTTTAAACCTTAATTAATCATAATTAAAAGGTATTTCATGAAAAGCGCGTCAGGACATTTGGAATGTTTCTGAAGTTGAGATGGATGAAAAAGAACATGTGAAAGGCTTAGAAATCCTTTAATGTTTTTAATTATTACTTTAAAATCTGTTCAATTCCTTTTAAACAATCACTTTTTCGAGACTTTGGTACCGGGACTTTGGGGTTGTCATTAAAAAACATACTTTGTGAATAGCCGAACCCTGAAAATTGAAAATCCCTGAAAGACCTTTTGACTCTTTTTTAGAACTAAGGGCGGCTCCATAACTAGAGAAAAATGAAGATTTGGATTTAGAGAAGAAAAATAAACTTTGTTTCAACAGTTACATTGATCCTAAGATAGTGGATAGATTACATTTGGAGAAAAGTAAACTTGGAAAATCAAGTTTGGTTCAATTAGCCACTGGAACCAAAAGAAGAATCCACGACATGGTCAGAATTTTTTCCGTAAGTCCTAATGGCGTGAATACTAGTATTGATCTAAATATCATACCATTAGGGTGTTATGATATTCTAATTGGAATGGATTGTTTGGACAAGCATCATCTTGTCCTAGATTATCATAATAAGACATTTACTGTTGGTTGTGGAGCCTAATTATCTTCCTGATTCAGAAGTCTCTAATTTTATCTGTTTCTATACCCCATGAAGTATTTACACCCCAGAAGTATGTACACTCTTCCATGTGGGGGAGTGCAGAGGGGGGGTACCCCCTCTGCGAGGTTTTGGGGCAAGCGGGCCCCCAACGTCCCTCGATGGGGGTTCGGGGGTGAAGTCCCCGAAGGAAAAATTTCCTTGTAAATGTATATTGTAATTTCATTATAAATATGGACTGTTAATTATAAGGTCGCAGATCTAATGATAGAGATCATGTTAGGGTTTTTTTCCCTAGAAGGAAACCCTCTTTTATGAGGGAAATTTATTGTGGCTATGGTTGATGGAAAATATTTTATTCTAAGATAAGAGACTGTGAGAGAAACAAGAGGAAGTTATGGCGGGTTTTCTATAGGTTTTATCCCTTCATATGATGGATAATAATAAAGGAAGGACCTGGAAATTTCTCTAGTGGACATATCCCACACTAGGTGAACCACGTAAATCTATGTCTCTATTGTATTGTGTATCTTGTGTGTTTTGTTTCCACATTTGTTTTATTTTATTGTTCCATGGTCCTATTTTTCTAACAACTGGTATCAAAGTGAAAGGTAACTCACAGGAAAAGAGGGTTCCTAGTTCGAGTGGGAGAAATGTCGGAAGATGGAAAGCTTAGGGTCAAGAAATTTAATGGCCAAAACTACCAGTTATGGAAGATGCATATGGAAGTCTATTTATATCAGAAAGATCTATTCCTACCATTGGGCAAAATAACATAGAATCCGACGGCTACGAAGGATGAAGAATGGGAGATTCTTGACAAAAAGGCTCTAGGAATGATACAGCTGAGCCTGACAGCATCGATGGATTTCAATATTTCCAAAGAAAAGATAACGAAGGGTTTGATGGATTCATTGGCCAAATTGTATGAAAAACCCTCGGCGTCCAATAAGGTATTTCTAATAAAGAGATTATTTAATATGAAGATGTTGGAAGGTGGGTCTGTTGCAGATCATTTAAATGATTTTAATACGGTTACTAATCAATTAAGTTCTGTAAAATTGGACTTTGATGATGAGGTCAGGGTTCTTCTAATATTGTTCTCATTGCCAAAAAGTTGGAACATCTTGGTCATGGTTGTAAGTAACTCTGTCTCTGGTTCAAATACTTTAAAATTTGATGATGTTGTTGGTGTTATCCTTAGTGAGAAAATGTGATGGAAAAGCATAGGTGAGACATCAGGAAATGTGTTGAACATGGAGAATAGGGGAAGACAAAAGGATAGAGGAAAGGGTTTCTTGAACCGTGGTAATTCTAGGAAGGGCAGATCCAAATCCAGACTTGGAAAGATAGAGTGTTGGAATTATGGGAAGAAAGGAAATCTGAAGAAAGACTACAAATCTCCAAAGAAACAAAGAGATGGACAATAGGAGAGAAATCAGGAAGAAAATGTAACAGGTGATGTGTTACAAGATGATT
>JASDQU011025579.1:16008-38868 GCA_032191745.1 Picea mariana | reverse complement strand
AATTGAATATTTAGACTATGCATGCCTATTGACTACTATTGTGCGTGTTGTAAAAGTCTTTTCTTTTATGCATGTTTAAATTTTAAAAAGGTATCGGTAAGAGAAAGAAGTCCAAGGGCGGGCTTGAAGGTAGCATACCCCGGCCTGTGGGTGGTTGGGTATGTTACATTTTCAAAGGCCAAATATACCTCCAGTGCACTCTTGCCTCCTGCTGCATCTTAAATGTTAGCTTCTCCATCTCTGCTCAGATTTCACTGAGCCCCTTGTCCATCTCCACTTTTCTTCTCTGCGGGAAGTCTCCTCCTCGACCATGCTTATGACCTCCAATGACCATCTGTTTCACCTGCAGCCTTCTTGATTTTCTACCATATGTTGCGTGCCTTGCAACAATTTCCATAGAGCATCTTACTCTATCTTTCTTCACCCACTATATACAACAAAATTCAAGCTTTGACTCTACTCGATGTAGCCAGATTGTCTCCTTTTCCTAAAAGCAATTTCAGGATATGATACCACTTTGTTGGTATCATAGTATTTCCTTTCACCATCTCTCCTTTATCTACACTCTGCAGACAAAATCATAGCTTTGATACCACTTTGGCACATACCCCCCCTTCTCCTCTTCTTCTCTACTTCAGGGCTACTTGACCTCTCGGTTTAGGATCGTTTGAACACCTAAGTCGAGTTGACTCTCTGAATCCCTACCGGAACCCGATGAAATTTATCATAGGTCCCTCTTTCTCCAAAGTGTGGGTCCTATTAACCCCACAGCTCTCTTCTTGGCCCTTCCAATAAAGTTGGTGGCGACACTCGTTCTCTGTGCCATCCCTTTATATCATATGACCTTGGGTTGTGTCTTGGGGATAAACCACGAGAAGAACTTCGAGCTTTGGGCTTCGAATCTTTCCACAATAGCCAACTCCTATGTTCCTGAACTCTGAATTGAAAAACTCAAATGACATGGAGATCAAAAGTCCCCATCGCTCATTCTGATCAATGGTTGTGATCTATTTAGACTTCAACCTTCGAGAGTCACTCGCTACCTTCCTATTATATCTCTCGGAGTTCTACCCCTCCAAAATGTGTGGATCGCTTCCACGTGTCCCTTACATATCCAACGGTTTGGATTCAAACTTCTCTTCAAGACTTCGCGGAGATTTCTTTTTTCTCCTAGAAAACCTACCAGAGCTCCAACTCTCAGATCTCCTGATCGTTCTCCACATGTATCCTCCTAATGATGGATGATTCTTCCTTCCTTCGGGACTTTGGTGAGTCCTTCCTCCTTACTGACACTTATCAATTTTCCTGCCTAAGACTTAGACTGTTCTCTGCCTTCTTCTTCACTCCTTGCATAGTTTTGTGCTAGTTCTTTTGAGATTTTTCTCATCTTTAAACCTTGGAGGTTCTCAGTTATCCTGTGTCTTTCCACATATTTTTTAGTGCCTTCCTGGTAGCTTAATTCCCTTCCTCCTTAGCTTGTAATATGAACTTGTTGTACCCTTGGTGCACCCCTTTCTCTTTCTTAAGCCTTATGATGACTTTTCCCTGAGCCCTTCCATAATTATTAAGGCATCTCCTTTCCTTGGTTGATGCACTCTTGCAAAGCCTTCCTTTCTCATAGCATTCAAGAACCCTGGGGTTCTCTCAACACTTCTAATTTTCCATAATGTGTTGCTCTTGTGTGTACTCACACTATCTCAATGTCCTTCTGGTATAGTCTTATAGAGTATTCAACAACTCTGCATTGCGCTTTGTCCCACATAACCTTTCTTCCCAAGGTATTCAACAACCTTGAAATTTCCTTCCGAGTCTGTGAACTATCCTAGTGTGCCCTTCTGGTAGATTCTCTTCTAACTTGAATGAGTTTAGACATGCACTCCTTGCACCGACTCAAAGAGTCTCAACTCTCTTTCATGCACTCCTTGCACTTAGTCTAGAGAACTAGAATTAATCCAACACACTCACATATAGAAGATTATAACTCTATCCCTGCAGATGGTTTCTAACATACATCTATAGTATAAATTCATACAAACTACATTCACAACTAAACATCCATCACAAAGAACTTCACAAACAGGGAAATCTGTTCTTTTTCTATTAATGGTGGAATGCCCATTACAATATGTGAGACTGGGCTATGACTGAGTCTCATCTCTCAACATTCTCAAACTTTGCTTCCTCCTATATTCTATATCATATATCCTCTGTTGGTAGCAATACAAGGGTTTATACAAGAGGGGCTCGATGAGCTTCCCTCCAAGATAATCTAGTGGTGTCTAATCACCATTCAAAATGCCTAACTAATGAGGTAGATTACAATGATTGAAATATGATCCAAATCGGATACAGATCCCTCCTACTATCAACCATTTAATGGAGACCTCATCTATAGCTTGTGCAAAGGCACAACTTGGCCCTACCAACCTGTCATCATTTATTTCCTTGATCATGATTTAGATTTTGAAGGAAAAATGATAGGGCGACGCCTCTCCCTTCCTTGAATGTGCACCACTCATGCTAATTAGCTGGTGCATGTTGAGGTGGAGTGATGCTCCTGCATCAGCTACATGTAGAATGAACCCATAGCCACATACATACTAACATGGACCAATTTGAGGTGGCCATGTGTCTATGGGACCATGATGACATCACTCAAAATTTCACTCCTCTTCCCAAACTTTAAA
Source organism: Picea mariana (assembly GCA_032191745.1). Lineage (NCBI taxonomy): Eukaryota > Viridiplantae > Streptophyta > Pinopsida > Pinales > Pinaceae > Picea > Picea mariana. The sequence goes on along the minus strand of JASDQU011025579.1, from coordinate 36,181 downwards.
AAGAACTCATCCACTCAAAAGATGTAGCGTGTTCATAAAAAGGCATGAAGGAGAATATTTCAAATGGGTGAGGGATACAACGATGGAACACAAAATCAATTAGGGATAAGACGACATAAAAAAACACATTTGGCCTCACATCTAGGTCCTTTCACCAATCATTATACCATTACCTATAGTTGATATAGGAAAACAATCATTTCCCACACCCACACACCCACACAAGCCGTGTATATAAAAATATCAATCCTAGTGTAGATAATCACTATACTTCATCAACTGTATCCACAATCATGTGTTGAGATCTTATAATAAAAAAACAGGAACAAAAACAACCAAACTGCGAGTAATTTATCTTGCAAAAGTGAGTTACTCGGATGCTAGATGTTTTTTGCAGGGGCTAGTCGACTCTGTTGACTAGACCGGATGGTCAACCAAGAGTTAGTCAATTGAACATTGAATTAATAAGTATAAGTCGGTCAAGGTATCTATTAACCGATTGACCTAGAAAGTTAAGTAGTTACAACTTCCTGGTAACTAGATATAAAATTATAAATAGACAAGCTCTATGAGAGATAATGCAATCTATTGTGATGTATTGATATATCATATAATAAATTGTTGTTCTTTGGGATTCCACTACTTGTCTATTCCTTCATCTATGTCTACATGTATGTATTCTATGTTTTCCTATGTAAGAAACTACTGGTAGCACTCTCTTAATTTCCCCAAGATTACAACATTGGTTTCGTTGTCGGTAGTTCATGATCTAGGCATGCAAAATATTACATAAATGCTAACTCAACAAGACATATGAGAATGGTGGGAGAAAAAAATTGATAATTACATCAATAATTATGCACAAAAAAAACCCTTTCATTAGCATAAGCAAGACCACAATTCTTCTTGGAGACTTATGGAAGATTTCTAGAAGCCATCCCAGAATCCTTGTTCCAGTACATCAATGAACCGGGTAATGTGTAATTTAACATTCGACGAGAACTTAGGCCTCCATATCACGAATGGAGGATGAACAAATTTTCATGAATGGTTTGAGATAATTGTCAAATATTATCTCTTAGATCAAGTCATTGAATATCGAACATCTCTTAATAAAATAAAAGAAAAATTTTACATCGACTTGCACGAAGAATTCTTATGTATTGTTCTGACACTGCTTCACAAATTCCTCCTTGATAAGTGAGTCAATGGAATTGTTGAATTTCGACCTTGACTAGGTACACCAATACCAAAAAAAAACTTTGAAGAAAGGGATGAAGAGTGGGAAGGATTTCTCGACGTAAAGTGCAAGGTCAAAAGATAAGCTTGTACCTAGTTTTTGAGAAAATGAACATGGCCAACACCACCGAATTTGAGTAAGTCGTGTTGGCAATGGGGGGTTTTATTGAATTTGTGAGATGATGTAAGAAAATCATACCAAGATTTGTGATTACTGAAGTATAAATGTCGTCGAGAGGAAAAAAATCATATAAGAAAGCTACTAACATCCAGAGATTGAAATGGGATAAAAGGAAAAAGAAAAGAGAAGAGATTTGTAACCTGTTGTTAGAAAAAATAGGATCACAGAGTAATAAAATAAAACAAATGTGGAAATAAAACAAAAAATATACAAAATACAATAAAGACACAGATATACATAGTTCACCTAGTGTGGGCTACATCCACTAGAGAAATTTCCAGGTCCTTCCTTATTATTATCCAACAAAATGAAGGAATACAACCTACAACACACTCTCTATAACTTCCTCTTATTTCTCTCACGATCTCCTTTCTCAGAATAAAATTCACAATAATACACAACCATAATACAAGTACCTCATAAAAGAGGGTTTACTTCTAGGTAAAAAACCCTAACATAACTTCTACAATCAGATATGTGACCTTATAATGAATGGTCCAGATTGAATACAAAATTACAATATTTGAATTGTGTATCCTACAATTTCTTTGACCTACATATGAATTATGAAGATAATCAGGATCCACAACCAACAATCTCCCACTTGGAGACAAATCACAACAAATACATTGTTGTTTTACTTGTTGAACTATGATCCACCTTGGACCTGAAAAATTTCTCATCTTCACCTTCATGCTTGAAGGCCAACTGAAACTAAGCAAGGACTCAATTTCTCCCAGGGGGCATGAATTGTGTATCCTACAGTTTATTTGACCTTCATATGAATTAGGAAGGTTATCAAGATCCACAACCAACACGAGTGGTATAGTCACAAGTAAAATAGAAAAATTATTGGGGAGGGTTAGCCCGATAGAGCGCATGAGTAGTCTGAAATAAATTGACCAGAGATGGAAATAACAACATCCTCAATGAACCTCGATAGAAGAAGTGATGCATATTTGATATAAGATAGAATGAATTCCTATCAATCAAAAGACAAACCTGAAATCATGGATTACAAAGAATCAAAACCATCAATACTCTCTTCCCCCATTCTGGAAACTACCCCACGAATAAAAGAGTTCCTCCAGCAAAGACTTCAAATCAATGGATAATCTGCAAGATTAGCGTATAGAAATGACGAGTATGAAAATATACGAGAAACACTCATCATTTATCTAGGAAAAAATGAAGCTGGCAACATGCTCATCAAAATCAAGGATATCACTGACTCGACCCCCCTACCAAATCTAGTATCAAGAGAAGAAAGTAAGTTGATAAATCAAAGTTGTGAACCGACACAACCATTGGAGGTAATTTTAGTCGAGTACAAAGAAAAAATTTCTCATACCAAAGAAATACTTTTCATAGTAAACAAGAATCAAATATTTCTTGAATACCATCTGGTATAAGACTGTCTAACAAAAGAGGAGACACAAGAAAAACTGACTAAAGACTTGACAACTCAGTTGAAAAGTGTGGTAACCCAAACACCACAAAAAGCGATTATTCTTAAAAAGAAAAAAAAAATGGATGAAACCACATCCCCACTTATGAGAGGGATGAGGACCCAAAAGTACATTGGTTTGTGTGTGAGAAATTCTAGGATGTTATGGACATCACAAATGAAGATAAGAAGATGGCACAATTTTGTGCTTCCCTTTGACATCATGCTTTAAAATGGTTTATGAATTACACATAAAATAAGAATCACTCAAAATCATAAATAAAAATAGTTTCCTAACATTCTTCAAAGTTTAAGATGTCACACACTTGGCTGCTAAAAAATTTAAATAAAAAAAAAAATACCAGAGGAGTCAGTCTGAGAATATGAAAAAGGTTCAAAGATATTTTGCGTTGAATACTGACCACATCGATTAGATTTTTTTATTACAATGGTACGTATCTAGTCTTCTACAACGAATCCATTCACCATTAAGCATATATGAAATAACTACCTATGAAGATGCATTACGAAAAGCACACCACATTGATTCAAATGATGACGACCTGTCAACCTCCTCGTCGACTAAAAGATTGGAAGAAAAAATAGATCATTTACATCAAACCATAAAAAATATATCCATAATAAGAAATGAATTATGGTGTACTACATACTGTGAAGAAGGACATACAAATTATACTTGTATCCTCATCGATCATCCGCCAGTAACAAAATATGCTCACATAGTACAAGCTCAAACATATTGTAATATAAGTGAAGCATTAGCTGACCATGTTGTGAAGGATTTACCACACAACTTAAAGAACACTAAGTGGTGTCATATTTGTTAAACTCAAAGTCAAAAAACATCAAAATTCTATTTAAATGCATGAAATCGAGCCAATATACAAATAGTGTATCATACAAAAGCTACTGACCAAACTGAAAATTTTGGTCGAAGAAATGATTACTATATTCAAGGATGAGGATGCAACGAATAGGGTCAATTCAAAGGCCATGGTGGGGGTTTGGGTTGACTCTAATGTTACAATTTTTGAAAGGATGACCATATTATCCTAGAATGTCTGATAAAATATCATATCGACCTAAAATGTTTTAATATATGTGGTGTCAACAACCTTCACTTGAATATTGTCCAATAGTACTCAACAAGATTATAACTAGAAAAAAATGTCAATCTTTTATAGGAAACATAAAAATAAGAAATATTCAATCCAAAAATCTTAAATATCATCATAAGGTCGGGCACTGGGAGAGATATTATCAATACCCCTTCACAAGACCAACTGAAATGGAAGACTTGTCTCTTCCCAAATCCATACAAAGAAGAGAAAATCATGAGGGAATTCATTAGATTCTTCAATAATTCTAACCAAGACCAAAAAAATAAAAGAAGACAAAATGAGATACTATACAAGAATGCCTACAGTTGTTAAAGGAAAAATAGTTAGTTGGTCGATTGTTAGTTTTTCTAAACATATTAAGAGAATAAAAATAAGTACATAGACCTTCCAAGGATGTTAGAAAACTCTCTTCTCAGCATAAATATTATGACCCATGAGTCAAACTAGAAATCAATGAAGTACTAATCAAACAGGCAGTTGTCGATTTTGGATCTCAAGTGAATATATTACCTCAAGAACAATGGATGATATTGGGGCACTAGGAGAGATATTATCAATTCCCCTTCACAAGACCAATTGAGAGGGAAGGCTAGCCTCTTACCAAATCTAGACAAAGAAGAATAAATAATGAGGGAAGCCATTAGATTCTTCAATAATTCTAACCAAGACTAGGAAAATAAAGGAAGACAAAATGATAATACTATACAAGAATTCCTACAGTTGTTAAAGGAAAAACAGTTAGTTGGTTGATTTTTATATTTTCTCAACATATTAAGAGAATATAAAGAAGGACAAATAATTTCCAAGAATGTCAGACAAATCTCTTCTCAACATTGTTGGACACACCTACCACACTTAGAGGGGGGGGTGAATGAGTGTGGGGATATTTTTCCCAAAACTTCCCTCTTACACAAAAACTCCTTAGTTAACATTCAACATTTTCTCATTACTCATTGCTATTATCTATAATTAGTTATATGTGAATACATATCAGCAACATATCATCAACAAATCATCTCCACAAGGAACACAAAGAACACAAGATGTATGCACAATTTTTCTTTTTATTATGGACTTCAATCTGGGGGTTTTTCAACAACAACTGAATAGAGTAAAAATATACAAGAGAACAAGATCTATATGAAATACTTATATTACATTCTCAGAACCAACTGAGATGAGGCAACAATCCTCAACATATATCAATCTGTCAACATAAACAAGTGCATCAACCATGCACCAACCTGTACTAAACAACCTGTAATCAACCTATACCATAAAAAAGTGCATCCAACCATGTACCAAATATATACCAATAATGTGTCAACTACTCATCAACAATGACACATCAATATGTACCAACATCATCAACTATACACCTCATGTATGTGGCAACTCATCAACTGCTTGTCTCAACCATGACTAGTTTTGGATTAGTCAACAACCCCAACTTGAAATAATCATAACTTTGTACCTGTAATGAATAAAGATCTAAAACTGATATGAAATGGTATTTAGTGTGTTTTATGAACTTCCTTAAGGTGGAACTACTTGGAACCTCTCAGAAAAGGAGTTATAGTAAAAATGTCATACCTTTCTGAATTATGGCTTATTCTAGAGAGCGACCTTGTATAGCGTGCCCCACACCAAATATTAATTTAATTTATATGAAAATATTACAAAGAATACTAAATACTATACCCTAACCAACACATTTGGTCTCATTCAATTTGGATCTGTTTTGAATAAGTTATGACATTTTACCCGAAACACCTGTTTTTTACTAGTTTCAGGACTAGCCACAAACCCTATTTTCCACGTAGTGTAACTCCCAAAATACAACGAACCACAAGATTAATTTTTTACCAAAGATACCTGGTTATGTTTTCTCAATGGAATATCAATTTCACAGTCTGAATCATTATAGAAAAAAATTTATAGCGAAAATGGTGAGATGACTTGTAAATAACATACCTTAGAAAGCATCATCAAAAGAATTTATCCTCCCTTCAATTCCAAGCCTCTTTTATTCACCTTCCTTCTGAAATTAGGCTTATATATCCTTGTTTACCTTAGTAACCTATATATCTTCAATATTCTCAAGTGTTCCACACCAAAAATGCTGAAGAAGCTCTCACAAAAATCTCTCCATGAATACTCCAAAAGATATTCTCACAAGAAGCTCTCCATTGATCCACAAAAAGAATGATCTACAAGAGACCATTGCTATCTTATTTATACTTTCATCCTCTAGGTCACTTAACCCATTTTTAGGTCATTTAACCTATTTTTCTTAATTTAGGGTTAACCACTTTCCATAAATAGAAATTTCTCCAATACTTTATCATTTAAATATTCCTTCTTGATTTTGTCACCTTACTTTATCATTTATTGATTTTGTCACTTCTCTTGATTATTTAAATAATCCATCTTGACTTTGTCACCTTGCTTTATCATTTAAATAATGTTTTCTTCTTTTAGGTCACTTAACCCATTTCTAGGTCACTTAACCTATTTTCCTTATTTTTAGTGTTATCCACTTTCCAGAAATAGAAGGTTCTCCAATACTTTATCATCTAGATATTCCTTCTTGATTTTGTCACCTTATTTTATCATTTCTTGATTTTTTCACTTCTCTTTATTATTTAAATAACCCACCTTGACTTTTTCACTTTACTTTATCTTTTAAATAATGATTTCTTCTTTTAGGTCACTTTGACTTCCTTGACCTTGGGGGCTTCAAGCCTTCATGTGGGGGTCCTTCATCTTCGTAAGGTCATAAATATCAAACCATGAGGATTTATGTGACATTTCACATACCACCAAANTCCATTTGTGCACCTTATCAATCATGATAATAAAATAATGAGAGCAAGGGTCCTCCAACCATTCTTCTAGGATAACTCAATCCGCAAAGTGTCTTCCTGTGGGATTTCACCATAAGGGGACCACTTTGGAGTTCATCCATTCGTGCACCTTATCAATCTATATATTTTTCCAACAATGCATCACATTGTTAATATTATGGTAGCTGTGAGAGGTATTTAGCCCCATGTGTGAACCTAACAAGAATAGAAGACTCCAAGAAACAAGAGAAATGCTAATGAGTTGGCTAATAACCCTAGAAGCCATGTCGGCTCAAGAAGATAATTTATATTAGGCTATTAGCCTCCAAGAGAAGAAGTCGGCCAGAAATTATAATAATATACTGAATAGACACTTATCTAGAAGGAGAAGTCAGCTCCAGCAAAACTGGCAGAGCCACTATAAATACAAGGCGCCAGTTCTCATTTTGACACATCTCAGAATTGCAGTTTCCCAGTTGGTGTGCACTGCAGTTGCAGTTTGGTGTGCAAGTTTGGAGGAGGGTTGCAGGTGCAGCTGCAGTAGCAACTATTTCTCAGTATTGGCTTGAATATCTCTTGTCTAGGGTTTGGACTATCTGATCATCTCTTTGTGATGCGCTATCTTTGGGGACTGATGTGCTACTCTTTGTTTGGCTATCTAGCCTAGGGTTTTCTTCTGGAGGAATTCTTAGTCAAGGTTAAGGTGCTTGGAGGGAGGCTTCGGCTTATGGTTGGGTGACGAAGGTATCATCAATGGTAAAATGAGCACACCATATTCTATATTCTAATAGGTTATGGGCCCACACCCCTTCAATCATCCTAAAATGATGGAAGGAAACATAACCACTAGATATTGAGCTCGTTGAGGAACTGCCGCTAGGTTTACTAGAAGGAGAAGCTTCTTAAAGTGCTACAGCTAGGGTTACCAGTAGAAACAGTTGCAGAAACCCTAAACCTCTTTTCGAGGCACTTTAAGTGACGATATTAACCTAATCTCCAGATAGATCAGTGCGCCCTAGCCCAATGCATCTCCTGGTACTCTCAGAAGGCCAGGATGTGAACTTTGGATTTCTGGTCAAATCTAGGGTTTGACCAAGTCAAGCAAGCCATGATGAACTCTATGAAGTCTGAGAACAAGCTAGATGGAGCCTCTAAATTTAGAGCATGGAAGACAAGGATTGACCTCATCCTTGCTAAGAATAAAGTGTTGGACATTGTGAAAGGAAAGATCGTGAAGCTAGAGTTTGAAGNGAAGAAGTTCAAATATATTGACATCAATGCCATGAGTATCATAGTGGATTCCATAAAAGACCACTTGATACCCTACATCTCCCATATTGACTCATCGAAGAAGATGTATGATGCCCTAACGAATCTCTTCTCAGTCAAAAAAATTGGACAAGTTATGAGTCTGAAGAATGAGCTCCGTGACATGAATATGAATGATGACGACAACATAACATCCTACTTTGTAAGGATATCCCAGCTAAGAGATCAACTACAAGCTATTTAAGATATCACTTTAGAAAAGGAATTGGTGAGCGCAATACTCAATGGTCTTCCCAAGACATGGGATGCATTTTCTGCAAGCATGAACACAAGGAAGGAGTACCCAACATTTGAAGAACTTTGGACTTACTGTGCTCAAGAAGAATCAAGGATCAATGTAAAAGAGAAACCTCAAAATAAGTATGATGATCAAGCCTTCATAGCAAGATTCAAGAACTTCAGGGATAAAAGAAATTTCGATTCAAGAAGGAAGACAAAGCAAAGAAAAGACATTTCAGAAATACAGTGCTTCAACTGTCAAAAGTACGGTCACTACAAAAATTGTCTCGAGCTAAAGAAAAGGAAAGAGAAACACAAAGCATCGATTTTCGAAGAAAAGGAACCTGCAAAGAAGACTAAGCAGGATGAAAGAGACTTCTTCTACTAAAAGGTAACAACACCCTTCTTATTTTCTGTACATGTCTTGTTGCATTGTCTTTGCACATATCTTGTATATCTATCTCTTGGAAGATAATGTGTTCCAAGAAGAACTATACCTATGGAAGAACAACAAGATAAGAATGAATATCATTAGATAATACACATGAAAGGATAAAATGCAAATCATGTGAAGGCTACTGCAAGATAAGCTGAATCAATCATGAAGAGACTTAGAAGTCATACATCAAGAGAAATTGGAGAAAGACTTATGACGACGACTAAGACAGAAGCGTGGACTCTGTCAGATAGAAAAGACAACTATATATTGTAGAAGACAATAAGGATGCAGATGCAAGCATGTACTCTGTTACATATAAAGAAAGGATTAGGAGGGATCTAATCCTATGATCCATTAAAAATGATGAAATGTATATATCCATGGTAGCAGTCATGAAATACAACACGTGTTCAGCTCAACCGCAGAAGAAGACCTCTACGAAGAGAAGCCTTAAAGTATTCCTGGTTTTCCATCTAGATCCATGATCCTATGATGAAAGGAAGAAGTGGAATCTCTAGAACATGGAATCTACAAGAAACTCCATGGACCCAAGAGATAATGAAAAAAATGAAGAAGAAAGGGATAATCAAAAACATGAAGAAGAACATGAAGATTCCAAGAAAGAAAGAGAATCCAGAACAATCATTCATTGTATCAAGATTGTCAGCCTGATATGAACTCACTAAAATCAATCAAGCAGAAGAACTGAAAGTCGTGATGAAGAACAGTGTACAGAATACTTATGAATGAAAGAATTATGAGATCCATAACCAGAGGTTCTCTCAGATGGAGGGAGAAGACTATGATGATTGATTGTTATAAGTACACTAGACTTATCTCTATATAAGTCATTATATTATCCACAACATCCATAAGTCATAATTCCACATCAGATGAATGCAAAAAATGTTCTCCAGAGAAATCGAATAAAGAGAAATCTCAAGACTTTGAGCCATACCAAAAAGAGACTCCTGTATGCAGAAGAAAACATGATGGAGAACCTCCAGTGCACAACAAAAGCGTGGTGAATATTTTCTATAACATCAAGATGACTACTAAGAAGACCAGATCTCATGATGAGAGAAGAAGTACCACATGGATATGTTCCAGTTCTATAACTATGATATACTCTATTGTTCAGATCTACATGAAACCTTCATAGTGTTCCAGACTACAGTACAAGCATTACACTATCCATGATGAAGTCCAAAAAGGAGAAAATGATCTCTGAAATACATATCTCTACAGATGAGCATATAAGCATACATTTTGGTAAAGCCTCTATTCAAGATGAAAGAACTTGCATACTCAAGCTAGAGCTCATGGAAATGACTCTCTTAGCTGGAAGGGAAGACTCTCCAAGCTAGAATAAGGTATGCAAACCTTTATTTTTGTAATTGAAATAACTCTCCAGTTAGGAGGGAGCATTGAAAATATTTGTAATTGAAAATTAGTCCAGATTGGACAAATGATTTCCTGTTCGGAAAGTGGATTGAGATTTCTGACGGACAGTGGCTTCCCATTGTAGTTAACATGGGAGGAAGAATGATTGTTGATGTATCATAGACCATGACTTCCCATTATGGGGAGTGGTCTAGGATAGCCATTCTTCTTGGCAGTCACTCTGAGTAGTGGTCAAGTAGAATGGTCTGCCTCATCAGGCAGTCATTCTTTCGAAGTTCATAGTTGTGAGCAGTTTTGAAGAATCGTCTATTTTGGAGGTTGATGCAGGACAAACATTCCTCGAGGGTAGACTCATTCTCTCCAAGTTACACTTTTTTTAGTGTCTGAGGAATGGCCCGGGGGGGGATGGTTCAGACAATTATTCCTCAAGGGAAGATTCATTCTGTCCAGGTTACACTTTGTTTATTGTCGGAAGAATGGCCCAAGGTGGGGAATAGTCCAGGATCAACAATCAGGGACTGTTATTCCTTGAGGGCAGAATCATTATCTATAGGTTACACTTTGTTTATTGTCAGAAGAATGGCCCAGGGTTGGGAATAGTCCAGGATAGTCATTCCTTAGGGTAGACTCATTCCCTCTAGGTTACACTTTTTTTAGTGTTGGAGGAATGGCCCAGGGTAAGGAATGGTCCAAAAATTTCTTGAGGGCAGATTCATTCTCTCCAGGTTACACTTTGTTCAGTGTCGGAAGAATGGCCCAGGGTGAGAAATGGTCCAGGTTCAAAAATAATAAATAATCCTTCCTCCTTGGTTGAGCAGAATGGGGTAGATAGCCCATTGTTGATATTCCATGTTGAGGGAAGACATTCTTTCATATCTAACAGACATGAGTGAAAGATTGGCCCAGATGATTATTGTTGATATTCTATATTGAGGGCATACACTCTTTTATATCTCATAGACATGAGTGAAAGATTGGCTTAGATGATTCAGTTTTTATCATAACATTGTTTCTATGCAAATGAAGATTATTGTGGTGGCAGACATTCTTTCATATCTCACAGACGTGAGTGAAAGATTGGCCCAGATGATATAGTTTCTATCATAACATTGTTTCTATGCAAGATGCTCTCAAATGTTTGTTATGAGGACTATATGACAGTAGATGAGGACTACTGTGGTGAATATGTTTCATTGTTCACAACTATACGTTGTTGATCAAGTACTTGTATGTTACTTGATGTGGTAGTTAACCACTGGATTGTAGTTGTGTACTACTATGAATAGACACAGTTGTGTTCTATTCTTGTTCTAATTGCCTTGAATACTATCAATAGATTACTGGAGATGATGATCATTTAGATAAATGATGAAAATGTATTTTCTAGATGGAAAACAGTTCAGAACCTTTTACTCCTCTTGTATCACTCCATGGGAGAGTGACTTATCCAACATCATATCTAATTACTCAGATGAAGTATCATTTCAGGAGATGATGCAGCTGATGATGATGGTGATGCTCATGATCTAGTCATGAAATAGTCTAGATGAATATATTGATGCTACCGGGTAAATGGTATGTTTTGTGCTCAAGTCCATTACTTGTAAATACCTCTCTAACTAGGAGGGAGTGTCCAGGAGGTATTTACCCCCACGTGTGAACTTGACGAGAATAGAAGACTCTGGGAAACAAGAGAAACCCTAATGAGTTGGCTAATAACCCTAGAAGCCTTGTCGGCTCAAGAAGATAATTTATATTAGGCTATTAGCCTCCAAGAGAATAAGTTGGCCATAAATTATAATAATATACTAAACAGACATTTATCCAGAAGGAGAAGTCGGCCCTAGAAAAACTGGCAGAACCACTATAAATACAGGGCGCTGGTTCTCATTTTGACACATCTCTGAATTGCAGTTTCCCAGTTGGTGCACATTGCAGTTGTAGTCTGGTGCACAGGTTTGGAGGAGGGTTGTAGGTGCAGCTGTAGCAACAGCTAGTTCTCAGTATTGGCTTGAATATCTCTTGGCTAGGGTTTGGACTATCTGATCAACTTTTTGTGATGTGCTATCCTTGGGGATTGATGCGCTACTCTTTGTTTGGCTATATAGTCTAGGGTTTTCTTCCGAAGGAATTCTCAGTCAAGTTTAAAGTGCTCGGAGGGAGGCTTTGGCCTGTTGAAACAGAGCTTAAAATCTTTTATCCTTAAGGCCTAGATTTTTTATTTTTTGTAGTTTTAAGATTTCGGCTTTCCTAAAACAAGAATTTCATCATTTCTAAATTCGTGATACCTTTTTATCAATTATTTTTGGATAACGAATGGAAAAAAAATTACAAAAATATAAGTTTTCCAACGCTCTTTGAATTTTTTTTTAAAATGAATTGTAATTTTAAATTTGCAATTTTTTAATTTAAACGTTAAAGAAATCGAGATCCGGGGTTTTCCACAAATAGATGTTTGATGCAAATTGAATCACGAAACCCCGATCCCCAATTTCCCGATACGTTTAAATCTTAATTAAAAAATGAATTAGTTTAATCTCTTATGAGAAAGGTTTAAGGTTAACATAATTATGTCGCGATTTCAGGATTCACGGTTCTATGAGAGCGCGTCTCTTGTCGTCGTGTTTCCCAAAATCTTGATTTCCGAAATCCCGATTCATAAATAACGTTGGATTAAACTAATTATGTTTTGGACCTAATCATGATTATTCAGTTAATTAAGATAAGTTAAGTTCTGTTTAAAACAAACAAGCCATCGCGTTTTCGTGATTTTAGGGATCAGACTTCTTTGATAACATACATCTCGAAATCAGGATTTCTGAAACCCCGAAAAGTGATGTTTTCAGATTTAATCCATAATTAACACTAATAAATCCTCTTTCTAAAACAAGTTTAAAGTTAATCTTTCTTTAAGTGTTCATTAATGCTTCATTTCCCAATTAAGCAAGTTTCTTGTTTTATTTGAAAAAGCCGAGAGCACCTAAGTAAGGAAATTAAATGCATATCTCCAAAAATATCTTCTGCATTAAGATCTTTAATTTCATGATAGTTGTGCAAATCGCGTCATTTTTAAAATATATTCAAAGTAAACGTTCAAACATCTGTATTTTCATTTTAAGCTGAGCTTATTCATCCACTTTCTGTGATAGGTTTTTAAGTCAAAACGAAGAGCCATGGCACCTAAAAAGGCACCGAAGAAAAATGAAGACACACAGGAAAGTGATATTATCTCTGATACTACTCCACACACCATACACTCCATCAAATCATGGACTCAAATTTTCGAATTGCTGGAGGATGAGCTAAAGAATGCTGGCCCTGATTCCGAAAATCATCTCCGAAACATTGTTGAGTCTGAGCTTAATAAGGATGTTGTGCATCCGAGGCTGGTGGCATATACTGATATGATCAGATGGGCTTTGGATAAGGTAGATATCCCAGCAAGGATCATTCAGAACGAGCAAGGAGCTATCATCAACTCATTCAATCCTGATCACATTCAAGTAATGTATAAACTCTTGCCGAATTATAAACACACCTTTAATGCTGAATTTTTAGCCGAGTTTCAGAGAAAGGAATGTATTGAGGCAGACCAGACATATCTCGACATGATTAGAGGTTGGGCGAGGTCTGAAGCAAAGTTTAGGGATGATACACATGTGATTTATTCTACAGCCTCCTTAAACGAATATATGGTTTATATAGACATGATGTTATGCAGACTTTTCGGGAGAAAAGATCCCTGTCACTTTCATGCAGACTGGGTACCCTTCTTAGAGGAAGTTTCAGAAGGAAATGGTTTTAACTGGCATAAAATTTTATCGGATAACCTAACGCAAGAAATTTTAAATTACAAAGCAGCCAAGTCAAAGGGACAACCAATGTCTTTTTATATGTCTGCATACATTATGGATGCAATCTGTTTTATGACCCCCTTTCCATTAATGAATTGGAGTTGGAGCATCTCATGTCNCCATTAATGAATTGGAGTTGGAGTACTTCCTTTCCAGAGCCTGTTCATAAATATCACTTAGCCCTTTGGGAAGGAAATGCTAAAGAGGCATTTTACGAGGTTTGTCATTTTGTCATTATTCCTATGCACAAATTATTTTTTGGATGCAAACCCCCTCGCATTTCTAATGCATTCATAGAAAGTCTTAAATCAATTGTTGACTGGTTTATTGAGGAAAAATTTTCCTACATCAGGGTTTATGGCTGTTCCATTCCCCCTCATGCACTCCTGAAATTCTTACCAGACAGATTGGTGTGCAGAGAAGTAGCTCATCAGATAGCTAAGGGCGGTGTTGGATTGGAATTAAAGGCACTCAAAAAAAAAGCATGGCCATCTTTCCCTGTTCATATTGGGAAATTTCCTTTATCAAATTTAGGCCATTCTAAGGTAGAGGCTAAGTCATTGAAAGAAGTGAAGTTAGTAAACATTGAGCACAGAAAACATGACCCCTACCAAATAATAAGTAGGCATTACATACATTGTAATTTAAAGGCATATGAACATGAAGTATCTATTTATGATGATATTTTTAAAGATGTTAAGTCTTATGTAGAAGTGATGAATAGAGTCTAGGCCTTGCCACCTGACTCACAGGCTAGTTTCACATATTTTCAAAGCCATAGGCGAAGCTGCCTACCTAAGATTTTAGAGGGTGAAATCTCGACCCCATCGCCAGAACAACAAGGATCCCCTCCAGGGTTTGAAACTAATACTCAATGTAAAGCCAATGACAAAGGTAAGTTGAAGAATACAGAGATACCTTCCCTAGACGTAGAAGGTTCTCAAACAAAAGAATCGGGAATGGATAAGGGAAAAGAGCCAGAAACAATTCTAGAAATCATGAAGAATGTTCCAGAAGAGATAGGAGGAACAACTTCAATAGAACTTGGTAGTCCTATCACCTCTTTAACTCCATTACATTCAACTTTTGTAACCCCCCATGAAGGAGTTTTATATGTCAGTGATCTAGAGCCAATTTCAAGAGATGAAATCCCCCCATCAGATTACTTTTTTAGTAAAAAGCGAAGAGAAATCTTGAAACAGGAAATTCATCCAAGAGGAGAAGGAACCATTAAAAAGCACAGAGTTATCATAGATGGAAAGAAACTTAAGGATGGAGAGTTTGCTATCGAATTAGCAGGTACAATGGGTGCTATAGCATCAACTAATATGTATTATGTTGGAAATTTAACAACTATGCTTGAACAGAAGGACCAAACAATAATCCAGTTGCAAGACAAACTAAAAGAAAATGAAAGAAATATTAGTTGGGGAATACAGAAGGGTCTAGAACAAGCTAGACTAAAGGATATGCAAGAAATCTAGAAATTGAATAAAGACTTGGATGAAGCAAAACACTTAATACAGGTCAAACAGGAATAGGTTCGAAAGCTGGGAGAAGAAAAAAAACATTTGCAAGATAATATTATTTCTATTACTAACCAGGTAGTAGAACTAGAAAATTTCAAGACACAAGCACTGGAGATATATTTGAGAATAGACGAAGAACAGAAAAAACTGTTCTTGAATCTGGAAGTAATCTAGAATTATTTTCAAGAATCAAATATGTCGTTGGAGAATGTGTTCCAGAAAGAAAGGGAGGTGAAATCAGCTAGAACAACTTTTCAGAAAGCAGTGGCTTTCTCATCAAAGGAAGAAATTGGAAAGACTCAGAAATTATCTATTTTTGAACAAGTTAAAGGGGATATAATGATTAAAGTGTGGGAAACAAAACTGGCCGAATATAAACGAATCATAAGAGAAGTTAATTAAGATTGCCAAGGAATCTTCGATCTTTCTAAAAGAGATTCATTGAATATTGGAACAGATGACTATTCCAAATTGTTAGGCGACATCAATATTGCCAAGCACCAGCTGAGGTTTAGAGAAGGGTTGGAGGAAAAGAAAGAAGAGATTTCAAACATTAAATTGATCAACATCATAGATATCAACAAGTGGACGGTGACTTCAAGTCTAAAGTTGAAAACTGTTAAATTCACAGAAAGAATGATAGAAAGTCGGTTGCCCGAATTGCAGAAGAGATTTTTCTCATTTGAAGCAAATGAGATACCCAATGCTCCCAAGATATTTGTGAATTTTTTAGGCAAATGTGTTCAGTGTATTGATGTGGAAAAAGCAAGTGCATCAACACAAGCTTAAAGCCTTTTTAAATGTTTTATTTATTAGAAATTAAAAGAAATTGTAAACGATTGACATTTTTTTTATGTAACCGAAATTTTAGGAAGTTGGTTAGTCACTGTAACAACCCTCCTAGCCTAGGACATCTACTTAGTCAACCGGTGAATTTTTTTTTTTTTTTTTGTTGAAGTGTGTGCGTGTGTGTAGATGAGACAACCCCCTCGACTCTATGTCAACACTTGAACCAACAGGACGCAAGTAAGACGAACACAATCAAGATGACCCAACCTATCATAGCAACAACAAGAAGCAACCGCCCCCGAACAGGAAGTGGGAAACTAATGGCTGTAGGCAGAGACAGACACCAGGGGTTAGGCACAGTACGGTCACAGAATGAAGGAATCCATCAGTAGAGTTGCAGTAGTGGAACTGTGCCTTTAAACAACCCGAGACTACTGATACGGCTCAGAATGTGTCGCAAGAGAGGAACTCTGCCTTTAAACAGCCTGAGACTCTTGATACGGCACTAGATTCCTTCCACCAAATCACACGCAGGCATACATACTAAGCTGCAAGAGGTGTCTATATCCCGCCCGACACGAACTGACTACGCACTACAATATCACCAAGTATAGCCACAACAGGGACACTCATGACCTCTACGGGAGACGCAAGTCAGGAGAACTCAATAACGACCCACTCCTATTGAGACCCAAGACAACAATCAGGATCAAAGCTCCAGTAGTTATTATTAATCTACGAAGACCTTAACATTAATGCTTCTTATTATTAATCTACGGAGACCTTAACATTAATGCTTCAATTTGACAAAAACCTAGCAATCTTAGACATCATCCCAAACAGTTCGATTAACAAATTAACATTGTGTCTCACCCAATCACCCGTGACCTTGCAATTTAAAATGACTCTTATTAGTGCAATCAACAAGTAGTATCAGGGCAAACAATCATTAAATTGCGAAACAACCATCGCCAATTCCCTGGCGATTAATAACCTTATCAATGCAATTTAACAAGTACTCATCATGGCAATTAAACAATATTAATTTTCAAGCAACATCGTTTCCCTGGCAAATTATACAACCTTGTCATTGCAAATTAAACGATAAAACCGCGGTAATAAAGCTACTTCTTAAGAATGCCATTTTAACGAGCGTTACCATGGCCGTTGAACAATAATTAAGTTGCGGTCTAAATAGCATCACGAGCATACATTTAACAATAATAACTTCACCACATAAGGAACCAAATTAACATACAACTTGAACAAATACCGAACCTTGCAATTCCACCCACAATAACATTTCAATTAATAATGATTAATATTGAAATTAAACAACTAACCTTAATATTCCATTGCTAATATGAACATGGCAAATTAGCCATCACTTATCATGGCGATTCAACTAGTGTTAACCTTCCCATTAAACAACATTAATATTGCAACTACACAATAAGTAAACAAGGATTTAACATTGAAATTCTACCAGCATTATCATTCCATTTATAACATGAACAATTGCCATCAACATCTACTCAACATTTCCCATCCACTAGTATTAACATTTCCCTTAATAGTATTAAATGGAAATCAACAATTATAAATTTTGCTAGTCAACATCATCATTATGGCAAATTTAACAAGTAAAATGAGGGTAATTAAGCCAGTATTGACATTGCAGCTTAGAACAATATTAATAATAGTATTTAACAAGTATTATTATTGCCTTCAATCTAAACATCACGCATTTAAATAAGCAATAAAAATAAGCCTATTACTAACAATACCATTAACACGTATGATCATTGACAATCAACAATATTAATTAAAAAATCCTAGAGAACAATTCTATGGAGGGTAGGTGTGGGGAATTGGCACCGAATCAATATAATATGCGTTTGCAATAAATGCCCATGTCGATCTGCTGGCTAACTCCTAAATAAAGGACAATACATTCACACCCTAAATGTTGCCAGCCGTATGCGCCATCTAATTTCAGAAATTTTATAGCACATTTACAATAAATAACCTTCATATCCATTCGCATAACGATAACCCTAATTTAAAATGATTCAATTAACCACTAACATATTTAAGGAGACGTGGAATAATTCCATCATTAGCATTATATTGCGATTCCGCCAGCAGCAACAATTCCATACGTGATATTAGATATTTAAATTAAGCAATTACCTAATACTGTCATTAACTTAGAATTAACATTCAACAACTAATATTAATATTTTGATTGCACAGTTAACATGGCAGAATAAAACGATAGTGTTAGTGCAAATTAAACATTGTCACCCATGCTAATGAGCAACCTCTCCGATTGCGGTTAAGCTTCGCTAGTTTTTCATTTAACCATTATTACTCATGGCCGAACAAGTACAATCATTGCGAAATGGCGATTTAATAAAATCCAAGACAACAACATTATTATTATTGCAGTTAAAGCATCTATCATTATCGAAATTAAACAGTCAACTTAATCACTCGAATGAATGTTACAGGCGTTGGGAAAAAGGGTATCGCTATTTATTTTTATTTGAAAAAAAATCATTACCGCCAGTCATTGGGTAAGGCGAGGACGTCTTTATTATTGTGACTGGTTATGCATTACAGCAGTGGCGTTTGGGGTCAGGGTAATTCTATTTTATTATTATTTTGATTATATAATACAGCAAAAACCTAAAGCCCAGGGTTGTGAAGGGCCAAAACCTAAAACCCACGCGTGACACAGTCGAGCCGTTCCTTGCTTATTAAAATTTTGTAGGGAGTGAGTTAAAAGTCCAGACTGTTTCCTAAGATTCACAGTGCTGAAGGTAGAGTAAAACTGAGTTTCTGAGTACGGCGCTAGGTTAGGAGTGGCGCTCTGTGAAAATATGCGTCTAGGCGCCCAGTTAGAAGGATAACAAAATTTAAAACTTCAGGTTCTTGATGAGGCAGCACGGACTCTAAAGCCAGGGCGAAATCGCTGGGCAACTAAGGGCACCACAAGACGCCTGTATCCATCCGAAATGGACTCTTGGCAACATGTGAAACTTTGTTTTATTTGTTCTCTCCTGCCAGAGGTAGATGCGTTGATCATTTCAACCGCATTGAATATCAATAGAAATTAATATCATTTTCTAGAAAGGAAGCTACATTCACCCTTCCACACGATGTACACGGATTGCTCACAGCTTATCCATCCCTGAAGGTCATAAATGTAAGTAAAATACTGCAGAATAGAACAGGTATACAGTCAGGTTCTTGGGTCACGTTATTCCCGTTCAATCTGTTGATAGGGATTGGAGATATGAAAACAATCTGAAAACCAACGTGGGGTACCAGGATGGCTGTTGCGCATGGAAAAATGGCAGCGAGAGGAAATCTATTCCTACGACTGGTGGAATAAGGGAATACCCTCATCCAAAAGCACCCAAAACATAAGGTAGACGCCCAAATTTACTAAACGACCACATTCCATGTGGCCACGCTCAAGGAAAAGGAAGAACCCACAAAAAAAAACGCGCACCCAGGTACAGACAACAACTACCAACTGAGGGAAGAAAAACCCTACTGTGTAAAGCCTCTAAGGTGGAAATAGAGTCGACCAGGCAGCAAGGGAACCCCAAGATAAAAACTGAAGAACAAAGGCCCAATGAAAATAAACGCAGGGGTCTCAAGAATCAACCTTACTGCCAACAAGCTCACGGTGTAAAAATTTACGCCCAAGGGAAAACAAGAACGGGGATCATAACAAGGCCCAA
>JASDQU011025578.1:0-32194 GCA_032191745.1 Picea mariana | reverse complement strand
GGCATGGTTACCCTGGTTACAAACCAGGGGCCCTAGAGATATCTAGGGTCTTCAAATGCTTGGTCCCAGACCAAGACTCCCATGCCCCAGGCATGGTTACCCTGGTTACAAACCAGGGGCCCTAGACATTTGTCTGGGGTCTTTATCAAATGGGTCCCAGACCACATACCCTAGGAGTGCACTGGGGGCCCTAGACCTTGTCTAGGGTCTTAGCCATCTTCAAGGAGAATGGCTCTCGCTGCTGCATGTAAATTTAACAGAAATGTTTTATCTCTAGCTTCACTCTTGTGAATGCTTCCTGTTAAGGCTAAATTTGACACCCTAGGCTTTAGGTCAATTGTAGGTTGAGGGAATCAAACTAGGCTTAATTCAGAGGTGGATCCTAAGGTCACGAATGATAACACCCCTCTTGTTTTGGGCTGGTGCATGCCAACCCCAGGGAGGCTACCCTAGGGCATGCTGCTTGATGGATAAAATCTGACCTGCAAAAATACAAATCAACAAGCACAAAATGGTTTTGGAACGAGGGTTAGATAATCTCACCCAAAACTTGCATAAAAATTAATTTTAGATAAATTTTAGTGGAAAACCCTAAGCAAAGCGAACCAATAGAATGCAAAAAGAAAGAAATCAACAAGAAAAGAACACTCCAATGGTGCCAAATCGACCCCCAGTGAAGGATGAGCTTCAAGAAACCTGCAATTTATTAGAAATCCAGTGCAACAACTGTTAAATTTGGCAGCATCGACAGTCATTCTCCAATGAAAGGCCATATGGGCCACCCTAAGGCTAGCCAGAGAGATTTGGAGAATCAACCAGTCTTGTGAGGTATTGACAAAATCCAGGGGGAACGTACAACCTCTGTGAGTCAAACCAAAAGTCAGGACGAACGAGATGCTATGTAAGTCTAATGCAAAAGTCAGGGGGAACGTACAACCACTGTGAGCATAGACAGTCTAGTGCAAAAGCAGGGGGAATGTACAACCTCTGTGAGCATAGACAGACTAGTGCAAAAGTCAGGGGGAACGTACAACCTCTGTGAGCTTAGTCACGCCTTGTGAGCCATGAGCAAAAGTCAAGGCATCTAGCAAAAGTTAGGTTGAATATAAAATTCCTATGAGCTAGAAACAAACGATATTCCTAATATTGCAAATGCTATAAATGAATTGATCTAGTGCGTTGGCACGTGTAACATTATCCACCATGAAGAGAAATTCGAATTGCCTTGTAAAGAGTCAAGTTGTAGAAGTCAAAGTTGCATGTCTAAGTCAAAGACATTGTTGTCAAGTTGTCGCATGTTGCATGCATGACAGGCACTGCATGCATGTCTAGCTGCATGTTGCATGCATGACATGTGCATGCTAAGTTAGTACGCATGCATGCCAAGTCAAGGGTGAGTTGTAACTGAAGTCTCAAGTCTAGTTCTAATTTCGAACCAAAGTGTGAAGTTGAGTTATGTTAAAGCATGCAAACAAGTTCCTAATTTGCGCCATCTACTTCTCCTCTTCACTCCTTTATAAGCAGAGGTCGACCCCTCTCTTCAACACAATGGTTATGCAGGGTAAGGGTGAATGTAGAGACAACAAATAGAGGCGCTTATCAGCTGTATAGGCAGCATATAAAAGGCGCCTAACAGTGCTGTAACATCAACATGTAAAGGCAACATATAAAGGCATTTAACAGTGCTGTAATAACAACATAATTGAGGCGCATATCAACATATACAAGCAACATACAAAGGCGCATAACAATGCTGTAACATCAACATTTAGAGACATCATATCAGTCAATTAGAGGCAGCTTTAACAACCCATATTAGAGCTGATATATCTCAGTCTTTGAAAGAAACTAGGATACATCTATATCAACAAGGTTTCTTAGGTTTCTGTCAGGTCCGAGTCAACTTGGCAAGGTCTTTATGAGCAGAGTTTTCATGGTGGCTGTTTGTAAGTGATCTTACATTATTAATGCAATAAAGGAATATCGTTTGCTGGGGTTTTTCTCCCTGTACAGGTTTTCCCCAGGGTATATGTGTTGTGATGTGCATGCTTATGTATCTACATGATTTTTGCTATTCAGTTATGATTCTATATTGTTGAAATGTATTAAGCGGGAATTAAAGTGTTGAAGAATTCAAAGAAATAATCCGCTTAAGAAATAAAGCTCAAAATTTAACAACAACAAGAATCTAGGCCAAAATCAACACATAAGACTCTTTATTCATGTCAAATCAGAGGAATGGTTCCATCACAGGGAAAAGCCATGAACTGTTACAATGATCTCCAAGAATCTGTGAATCTGAAGCTAGAATGAGAGATAGAATAGAATGAGAGAGTAGTAATGCTCCCGCAGTAGAGTGATCAAACTATAAATTGTGGAAGCATGTTGCATATATAGCTAACTGCATGAAGAATTCGCCCCGATGTTTCTAAACTGGGCCAAAAGCTATCCAATATCCAACGCTCATGTGTCAATTTGTCCATTTGCCATGTGTCACTGCAGGAAAACCTGCTAAAACTGGTTGAGCACACCTTTCCCAAGCAATCTGGCCAAATCTGGGGGTTATCTGGAGGAGAATGGAGGTCGAATGGGTCAAAACTGGTTAGGTATGGAGAAGTTGTAGCCAAAAAGGTAAGAGGTGCGCCCCTCATGGAGAGAAATAGGGCGCATGAGTGATAGAATGGAAGAAAAAGGGAGAAAAGGAAAAAAAGGAAAAAGATAAAAGTTAAAGGCTCAAAGCTAAAGCAGAAAGCTAAAACAGAAAGCTAAAGCTAAAATAGAAAGAAGACAACTCACCCAGTTTGACTTTTTGACTTGCTTTAGAATGCTTTATGACTTTGGGAAACTTCTTTATTTTATTCAGTTTTCATTTAGCAAGTGTTGGGTGTCTTAGTGGGCCCAGTTTTAGGAGGAAAAAGGACCCAGATTTAGGCGTGTGGGCCCCTCATGGGTTGCCACCTCACCTTGCCACGTCATCACCTATGCCACATCATCTAAAAAACAGGTTGTCTAAATACCATCAGGTTTATACTCATTGGAAGTAGAATTGGACAAGGAGTAAGAATATGTTGTCAAATAACTGATGCGAGGGGTCAATAATATCCTCATGGCCAAGAAGTGTCCCATAATGCTACAAGTTTCTCATACTCAAACCTGGAACTGAAATCTCATCCTGTAATAACCCAGAAATCACTGAAACAAGCAATGAACTCAACACCTGTAAGAAACCATACTCTAACTGGCCAGAACAAGAACCACTGTGCGTGGAAGACCTCTAAATGATGGTCCTGTGCTATCAAGAAGAACCTCTGAATGCCAACCTGAAAGGAGAGACTGGCCCTTTGACCATCCAAATTTCAAAGGTGAGATTTTGGGGTCAACACTTCCTCAGGAGTCTTGTCCTCCAATACCCTGTGAGGACTCCTGTTTTGCACATATACTGCAGTGTTACATGCATCTGCCCAAAGGAACATAGGCAAATCTTGGTCATGTATCCTAGCCCTGGTAGAATCGATGATGGACCGATTCTTTCTCTCCGCAACCCCATTTTGCTAAGGGTTGTATGAGACTGTCAACTCCCTCTTGATCCTTAGCTTCTTGCAGAAATCCTTGAAGTCATTAGAGGTGTACTCTCCTTCATTATCCGACCTCAATGAAGTTTGAGTAGCTTCGAAAGATATTCTTATTGTATTTATATTGTATTAGACCAAGTCAAAACCCTAAAGAATAATATTGTGTTGTATTTGTAAAGTCGGCCCTATTGTGTCTTTGTAAAAGACAAATGTAAATTAGAAAGTGTCAATTGTACAAGTCGGCCCTGACCTAATTAAAGGGTGACTTAACTACTATTTATATGAGGCTAGGTGCCTCACTTGAAGAACACACACAACACAAGTTCTCTCTCAAGGAAAAGTGCGCAAGTCTTGAAGGAGACACAACTACAAAGGAGGAGTGTTTTCATGGTGGGTTTTTGTTATCTCTTGGTCTAGTGTTGCACTACTCTATTGTGGTCAAGGTTTTTGGTCTATCTTTTGGTTATCTTATGTTTTGTGAGATCTCTCTTGGAGATGTTGAAATATTGTAACTGCAAAGAGTATTCTACTTATTATTATTATTATTTGAGTCATCTATTTATAGATCAAATCCCCTTTTGTGGATTGATCATGTCGGGCATTGTAATTGACCAAATCCCCTTTTGTGGATTGGTCAAACCCTAAATATAATATGCAAATTGAGAATCGGCCCCCAGGCTAATTAAAGTGGTTTTAACCACTAAGAAGACAAGTCGGCCCTGCCTAGTGAAGAGACACCTTTCCAACACCTGCCAGTTTGTATAAATAAAGGAAGCCAACGCCTCATTTGATCACTCACGCATTCACTCATCAAGTGCGCAAGTTTGGAGAGTTGCAGCTGGGAGAAGAAGGAAGAGAGAGGCGCATTGCTCAGTGTTGGATATTCTCTAGTGTTTTGGTTTATTGTCTTGGCATTGTATTGGCTATCTATATTAAGGAAGTTTTTGCTGGGTTTTGTCCCCCATGAGGGTTTCCCAGGATAAATTTTGTGTATCTTGTGATTGTATTTCTCTTAGTGATCCTACCTATGCTATTGTTATCTAGTAGATTGAAAAGAAACCTAATTATAGCTTAAACCTTAACAGGAGAGAGACATTGTTGTTGTTGATGCTTCTTTATTGAAGAAGCTTTGCTGGGTTTTCTCCCCCAAGAGGGTTTCCCAGGATAAATCTTTTGTATACTGTGGATGTCTTTCTTTCAATGATCCTTATGCATGCAATTATTGTTCTAATTGTTAAAAGTTAAAGAATATAGAATACACTTAATTGCTTAAGCGAAATTTTAACATGGTTTCAGAGCAGGCCTGAAAGAAGCCATTTTCACAGTCTAGAGGAACTTGCTGGGGAAAACAAGACCATGGGAAGACTATCCTAACCCTAACGCATCTTTTCCCTAGACCAGTTTTGCAGTTTTCGCAGTTTCTGAAAATTAGGGTTTCTGCATAAGGCCCTAGGTGATGACGTCACCCACCTTCTGAAGGATGCTGGTCAAATAAAGCCATCAAGGAGCTCGCCTAAGGAGGGCGCATCTTTCCCTTGGATCAAAATTCCAAAATTCTCAAGTTGAAAAATTAGCGTTTCCTCATAAAACCCTAGGTCAAGACGTCTAGGCAGCTGCAGACTGAAGTTGGAGCAAATCACCTTGGCATATCACACTGGCATATCACCTTGGCATATCACGTTGGCAAATCACCTTGGCATATCACACTGGCATATCACCTTGGAGCAAATCACTGAAGTTGGAGCAAATCACCTTGGCAAATTCAAAACCTTTCTTTCAAAAGTTTTTATTTTCCTGTTGTATTTTTGTCCAAGGGCAAGATGACTTCCAACACTAAGCTTGATGAGAAGCTTGAGGGTCTTGATAACTTTCGAGCATGGAAGTATAGAGTAATGCTCATTCTAGAAGAGAATGATCTAGAAGGTTTCGTTAAAGATGAAGTTCTAGAACTAGAGGAAGATGAGGCTAAGGCAAAGCACAATGCTCATTCTAGAAGAGAATGATCTAGAACGTTTCGTTAAAGATGAAGTTCCAGAACTAGAGGAAGATGAGGCTAAGGCAAAGCACAAGAAGAACTTGGTAAGGGAAAGGGGATTATCGCAGATTCTATCAAGGATCACTTGATCCCTTTTGTCTCATCGTTGAAGACTCCAAAGCAAATGTTTGATGCTCTATCTTGATTATATGAAGGCAAGAATATCAACCGGAAGATGACATTGAGGACATAACTCAAGAGTGTGAAGATGCAGAGTTCAGAAACCATTCAATCCTACTTCATAAGGGTGTCTCAAATCAGAGAACAACTTGAAGCCATTGAAGACACAGAGTTGAAGAAGTTGAACTGGTGATGACTACATTGAATGGTTTCCCAAGATCTTGGGAACCATTCATTCAGGGAATTTGTTCAAGAAGAAAGCTGACAAAGTTTAGTAGGCTATGTGAAGATTGCACTCAAGAAGAAGCTAGATTGGCAACAAGAGAAGAGAAGTTGGAAGATGATGAAAATCAAGCACTAGTAGCACATGCCAGAAAAGGAAAGAGTAGGAAAGAGGTTCATCCCCACAAAAAGACACAAATTTCAAAAGGATTATTCAAATTACAAATGCTACATCTGCCAGAAGATGGGGCACATTGCAATAAACTATTCCCACTCAAAAGATCAGGTTAGAAAAGGAAAGTATAAAAGACATCATGCTCATGCCGCAGAAGACGATGAACTCGATCAGAAGAAAGCCAAAGAAGATGATTCAAGCAAAGAATATGTATTGATATCAGCTCTTATAGGAACAATTACTCATGGAAGTGACACATGGCTTATTGATAGTGGTGCTTTTAAGCACATAACATGTTACAAGGATTGTTTCTCAGAATTAGTTTAAAAGGATTCACTACACAAGGTGAAGCTCGGTGATGACTATCAATATCCCATTAAAGGAGTAGGAGAAGCTTTTTACAGATTGGATTCCGGAAAACCTATGAAGATGAAGGATGTTTTGTATGTACTTGGTTTGAAGAAGAATCTCCTTTCTATCTCAACATTGGATGAGAAAGAATACATAGTTGCTTTCATTGATGGTGAAGTTCTCATGTGGCCAAGAGGAAAGTCTATTGATGATGCTGTTGTGATTGGTGTTCAAGAAGGAGGTTTATACAAATTGAAGGGACATTCAAATTCAACATTAGTACACAACACAGTTACTCCGAGTGAGCTCTAGCATGGAAGATTTGCTCACTTTGCTCACATACATTACCAATTGTGAGCAAGATGGTGACAGGTTTGCCAGAGATCCAAGTGAATCATGAAGGCATATGCAAGGGATGCGCACAAGGCAAGAATGTGAAGAACCCATTTCCAAGCAATGACAACAAAGCCAAAGGAGCCTTGGACATCGTGCACTCAGACGTGTGTGGACCAATGCCAGCCACTTCACTTAGCGGGTACGTATATTATGTTTCATTTATTGATGATTTCTCACGTAAAACTTGGATTTTTTTTTTGAAAGCTAAAAGCAAAGTATTCAACAAGTTCAAAGAATTCAAAGCACTTGTTGAAAACCTCTCTGAAAAGAAGATAAAGATCTTAAGGTCAGATAATGGAGGAGAATTCACATTAAATGAATTCAAGGCATTCTACAAAGAAGTTGCGATTAAGAGAGAGCTCTCTACTCCCTAGAATCCTCAGCAAAATGGTGTGGCAGAAAGAAAGAAACGAACAATCATGGAAGCAGTAAAGGGCATGATTCATGATCAAGATTTACCGATGCATATGTGGGAAGAAGCAGCCAGGACCGCTGTATATGTGCAGAACAGAAGTCCCCACTGTATACTTGGGAACAAGACAACAGAAGAAATGTTTTCAGGGGAAAAGCCAGAGGTTAGCCACCTGAGGATATTTGGTTGTCCAGTGTATGTGCATGTTCCCAAGAACAAAAGACCGAAGTTGGACCCTCAGGCAAGAAGGGTATATTTGTTGGATATAGTGAGACATCGAAGGCATACAGAGTCTACATCCCTGGTCATCGACAGATTGAGACTAGCAGAGATGTCACCTTTAATGAGGATGTAACTTTCAGTAGATCAAGACAGAATCATTCAGATGAGGTCCATGATGAGGAACCAAAAACTCCTAGAGTTGCAGATACATATGTAGGCGATGATGTTGTACTAGAAGATCATGATATAGAAGAACCACATAGACCTGGAGATTCATCCAGAGAGATGAATACAAAGAAGAGAAGGCCAGCTTGGGCTCGAGAAATTATTCAAGATGCAGAGAAGTATGGTGCTCTAGATGGATCTTTCCGAGAAAGCAAGAGACCGCGACCATACTCTAGTTACGTGGCATTGCTAAGTGACATTATTGATGCCGAGCCTACCTGTTATGAAGAGGCTGCAGAGAAGAAAGAACGGAAGAATGTCATGATTGAGTACTAGTCCATTGTAAAGAATGATGTTTGGGATGTAGTTTTGAGACCTAAAGAGAAGACAATGGTAAGTTCCAAGTGGATTTACAAGACAAAGCATTCAGTAGATGGCATTGTCGAGAGGTACAAAGCAAGGTTCGTGGCTCGTGGTTTCTCCCAGAAAGAAGGAATAGATTATGAGGAGACATTTGCTCCTGTGGCGAGATACAATTCGATTAGAGCTATACTTGCGATAACTGTAGTAATGAAGTGGAAGGTACACCAGATGGGCGTGAAGACAACTTTTCTAAACAGTGTAATAGAAGAGGAAGTGTATGTGGAGCAGCCACAAGGTTTCAAGACACATGATAGTCAGACACATGTGTGCAGATTGAAGAAAGCCTTGTATGGATTAAAGCAAGCACCCAACGCATGGTACGGTAGAATTGACAATTTCCTGATGAGCTTGGGCTTTACCAAGAGTAAAGCAGATTCCAACCTTTACTACAAGGTTGTGGATAGTGGACTAGTGATATTACTGTTATATGTGGATGACTTGTTTCTAACAGGAGACGAGAAGCTCATCACTGAGAGTAAGAGGAAGCTTGCTACAGAATTTGAGATGAAAGACCTGGGTATGATGCATTATTTCTTAGGTCTAGAGGTATGGCAAAGGCTGAGTGAGATTTTCCTTAACCAAGGAAAATATACTGTAGAGATTTTGAAGAGATTCAGAATGATGGATTGTAAAGCCATGCCTACATCGATGGTGATGAATGTGAAGTTATTGAGTGATACATCTTCAGAGACAGTGGATGCCACCATATATAGACAAATGATTGGTTCGTTGATGTACTTAACAAACACAAGGCCAGATATATGTTTTGCGGTGAACACATTGAGTCAGTATATGGTCGAACCTAGAGGTGTTCACTTGATTGCAACAAAACATGTGTTGAGGTACCTGAAAGGTACAATTGACTATGGACTCAGATATGTTTCAGATCGTGAGATAAACCTGCAAGGCTATACTGATTTAGATTGGGCCAGTATTGTCGTAGACTGGAAGAGTACATCTGGATGTTGCTTCAGTTTGGGATCAACTATGATCTCATGGTTTAGCAGGAAGCAAACTAGTGTGGCGCTCAGTACAACTGAGGTAGAGTGTATAGCAGCATGTTCAGCTAGTAGCGAAGTGGTGTGGCTTCGGAAGCTGCTTGCAAGATTGTTTGATCTCGAGTTAGAGGCGACTTGTATCTGGTGTGACAACCAGAGTTGTGTGAAGTTGTCAGAGAACTCGATGTTTCATGACAAGTCCAAGCATATCGAGATCAGGTACCATTATATCAGAGATATGGTGTAGGAGGGAGCAGTGAAGCTCCAATATGTCGCTACAGATGAGCAGATAGCAGACGTGTTGACCAAGGCTCTATCAAGGGTGAAGTTTGTGCCCTTCAGGGACAAGCTTGGTGTGGTCCAGAAGGACTTCCCTAGTAAGAGGGAGTGATGAGTTACAGATGCGATTCCAGGGCAACAACATTAGAGTGTGGCAGCAACAACGAATAGTCATTCACGGACATGTTACTGACTATGGCACCAGTCAACATGATCTCGTACAAGGTCAGTAGATGCCAAGCCTTCGAGGCTGGCGAGTTTCCCAACTTTTCAAGCTAGAGGGCCAACCTGTGTGGTTGGAGGTGTTTCCTAGCATTGGGCTAGATGGGTAGTGTGTGCGCACTACATCGCTTAATCCTTGTGATTAGACGCATGGTCACTGTGGACCGGTTGCTTGGTGTGCCAACCAGAAGGACCAACCTTAGGGATAGATGCCAGATTCTGTGTGAGCTGGCTAGTTTACTAGTTTAGTATGAACTAGATGCCAGATTCTGTGTGAGCTGGCGAGTTTACTAGTTCTGTATGAACTAGATGCCAGATTCTATGTGAGCTGGCAAGTTGCTTAGTTCTGTGTGAACTAGATGAAGCCCCGTGATGACATAAATCCTGGAAGGATGATGAGACCCTCGATGCATGACGTGGTTACAAAACTTCTTCAATATAGATTCATGGAAAGTCAACAAGTCAATGGTCAAGTGTATAGAAGTGTAGAAGCAGTCATGACGTTCGTGCTAGAAGAATACCTTCCTTGCTAAGAGGGAGTGTTGAAGTTTGAGTAGCTTTGGAAGATATTCTTATTGTATTTTGTGTTGTATTAGACCAAGTCAAAACCCTAAAGAATAATATTATGTTGTATTTGTAAAGTCGACCCTATTATGCCTTTGTAAAAGTCAAATGTAAATTAGAAAGTGTCAATTGTACAAGTCAACCCTGACCTAATTAAAGGGTGACTTAACTACTATTTATATGAGGCTAGACGCCTCACTTGAAGAACACACACAACACAAGTTCTCTCTCAAGGAAAAGTGCGCAAGTCTTAGAAGGAGACGCAACTATAAAGGCAGAGTGTTTTTGTGGAGGGGTTTGGTTATCTCTTGGTCTATCTTTCTTGGTCTAGTGTTGCGCTACTCTGTTGTGGTCAGGGTTTCTGGTGTATCTTTTGGTTATCTTCTATTTTGTGAGATCTCTCTTGGAGAGAGACATTGTACTTGTTGACGAATCTATATTGAAGAAGCTTTGCTGGGTTTTCTCCCCCAAGTGGGTTTCCCAGGATAAATCTTGTGTATAATGTGGATGTCTTTCTTTCAATGATCCTTATGCATGCAATTATTGTTCAAATAGTTAAAAGTTAAAGAATATAGAATACACTTAACTGCTTAAGCGAAATTTTAATGCTCAAGACCTTGATTCTCTTCCCTGTCTAGTTCTCCACCTAGGCCTTGAACTCCCGGAACCGATTGAAGACCTCATCCTTGGTCTTCATAAAGAAGATCTAGGTTTTCCTGGAAAAGTCGTCAATGAATGTCACATAGTATAGTGCTACTTGCATTGATGCCATTAACATTGGTCCACTCACATTTGAATGTATAAGATCCAAGATCCCCTTGGACATGCTCTGGCTGCTTGGAAAAGCAGCCTTGGCATTCTCGCCAAGTGCACACCCTCTGTACACGCCTTGTTGCTCAACACTGAAATTTGGAAGACCAGTGGCAATCTCCCTCAGAATCGACAATGCCTTGTAGTGCAGGTGTCCCATCCTCCCGTTACATAACTCACACAAGTTGTCATTGTCATGTACCAAGGTCGTCTGAACATGCTTGCCCTTCAACTTGTACAAATTTCTCTCTGTAACCCCAATGCCCACTGTCGTGTCTGGGCTAGGTCCCTCTGGACGTATCAGTACTTGCCTTTTCTTGAACATGACAACAAAACCCCTGCCCTCCATAACTAAGACTGAGAGCAAATTCTTATTTAGTCCTGGTACATAAAGCACGTGCTTGGCCTCAATCGAACCTCCTTAGTCAAGCTGGAACAAGATTGTTCCCTCCCCCTTCACTGCATACTTGGCATCATCATCAATTTCCACACGGATCCCTGTGTCCTTCTCCATCAAACTGTTGAATAACTCCCGTTCTTTTGTCATATGACGTGATGCACCACTGTCCATGTACCACACACTCCTTGTGACTGTGCTAGTAGAAAGGCAGGAGACTAGTGTGAATTCCTCAAACTTTGTTGCCAACTCATCCACGTGACTTTTTGTTGATGCTTCTACCTGCTGCGTTTTCCCTTGCCCCTTCTTCTCTAGACACTGAGGTACATAATGACCACTCTTGTGGCACGTGAAACACTTGATCTTATTCAAACCCTTCTTCTTCCCTGGCTATGAGGTTGCCCCCTCACTGTTACCCTTGGAACCCTTTCCTTTTCCCTTCTTGGCCTGACTGACCACGACTAGGTTCTCCTCTCCATCTTCTTGTCTGCTGGCTTTAGATTCCTCCCATGCCTCTTAT
Source organism: Picea mariana (assembly GCA_032191745.1). Lineage (NCBI taxonomy): Eukaryota > Viridiplantae > Streptophyta > Pinopsida > Pinales > Pinaceae > Picea > Picea mariana. Next base: position 20,311 of record JASDQU011025578.1, on the reverse strand, counting down.
TGGATGCAATCATCCCAATGCCTCTGCCAATCTGGAAGTTTCTCCTGAGTGCATATTCCCTTGACAAATGGTTCCCATGACTTGGTGAAACCATTCAATGCCACATTTACAAGTTCTACATCATCACTTTCTCCCCAATGGTTGCAAACTGATCACGTGTCTGGGTGATTCTCATGAAGTAACTCGTAACATTGTCAGATCTTGACATCTGGATGGATCTGAGCTTGTTTCTCAAGATCATCTTCCTATTCGAGTTGTCACTCTAGAACAATTCTGCTAGAGCCTTGAACATCTCTCTAGCCAACTGCTTCTCTGCAACGTGAGGGATCAAATGATCCTTCATAGCATCCATGATCACTCTTTGGGCTTTGATCTCCTTCTCGAGAGCAACCTTCTCTGCTGCATCTGTTAGTGTAGGAACAACCTTCTTTGCAATCTCCCAAAGGTCATGTTCCTTCAAAAGCAAGGTTACCCTCGTCTTCTAGGGCAGGAAGTTAGATGCTCCATCCAACTGGTCTTCAAACTTGAGACGAGTTGCTGCCATTGCTAGATCTGAACAAAAAACACTGCCATGTGCTTATTCCTTCAAGCACCCACAAGAATTTCGTTGCTGGTTTATAGATTTGCAGAGATATCCTTGCAGATCTAACAGATCTGCTACACAAACTGCCGTGTATCTGAAATTTTTCTTCCTCTTAGAGTGCAAGCTCTAATACCATGTTGAAAAACTCTATTCCTAGCACCTAGATACTTTACTACCTTGTGTATTTCCTAGCTAGCAATCAAATTACAACACACATAATAAAATATACTTACTGGAAATAAAACAGTGGAAGCAAAAATTGGAAACCAAACTTCACACAACACACAAAAAATCTGCCCCTTCAAAATCATCTTTTCATTCAAATAGCTTCGAAGCTTATAAGGGGCTCCCAAATTGGGAAAACAACCCACTAAGAAAAGAAACAAAAATATACAACAAACTCCTGCAACCCAACAACTCTGTTGCCGCTGTAAGACCCTGCAATTGTGACCTGTACGAACTGCACACACTTGTCGCGATCTGTACAATGCGTATGTACGCCCTGTTGTACTTGCGGCCTACGTATGTATGCGTCCTTTTGTACTCATGACCTGCATATGTACGTGCTTTGATGTACCTGCAGCTTGCGTACGATGCTCTCTGCGGCTCTTGTATGGCCTGATCCGCAATTGTACCTGCCGCTGCTCCTGCACACTTGCTTCCTTCTCCTACTTCTACACACACTGGTCGCCATCCACTATCAGACTCGAGGCCTTCTACTGTCAGGGGTAGGCCTAACAAACAACCCATTACCTTTTCCCGTAAAATGGGGAGAGGGCATTGATATTAGATAGCTAGCTGCTCGTTTTGTTTCATTTGTCACTGTACATCTACCTCATGATGATGAGATACATTTATAATTATATATGTGATATCATTTTGTATTGGTTTTGGTCCTTCGGGATTCAATATCAACTTTGATGTATAATTTTTTATTTGGCATCCAGTACATCATATATATTAGTGATTTCTCCATATTTATATGCCAATATGTTTATCGGATGTTGTTGTTGCTTTATATGTTTAAAATTTTGAAAAAAATGAATATGTTTTGTAATTTTTAATGTTTGTCGTGGTTTTTCGATTTTTTCCGAAACTATGTTTTCCGGACCCTCGTTGACTTTTTGTCGATGCCAACTTTTTCAACACTGGTCTTTGCTTTTGTTTTAATGGCTTTGCTCCTTCTTTTAATGGGATTGTATGTTGAATGATATCTCTCTTATAAGCTTTAAGGTCATCATATGTACAAGCAAAGACATCTTTATATTCCCTAATAAGATTCTCAATTTCCCTCCTTTCTTCAATTGAATCACTCTTTCAAATTTGGATAAGCTTAGGACTTTCTGTTGATCCGATATTTATTTCAATACAATCTTTTGGCTTGCTTAATTTTCTTTTTCTCTTTGTACATGTCATGTCTGTTGCCGCTTTTATACACACCTGGGTGATGTGGAAGAAATCTTCAATCCACTTGGTGTGTCCTTGGGGGCATGTCCCGAGTCAAGGTGCTGTCATCTGATCCTCGACTCCTCCGTCTAGGTCAACTCCTAGTGAAGCCAAGAGGGGTAGTCCCTAACAAAATATACTAAGGCTTGAATTAATCTAAGTACAAGAAATAAAACTAGGAGTTTATTGCAAAAAACAACTATAACAAAAGTAACTCTATACTAGCAGCATATATCATTCATTCACAAAGTAAATGCTTATGGAGATAGATATTTAATTAAGAAAATACTTGCATAAAATATGTTCAAAGGATACAAATGCTTGCAAGTAAAATAACCATAAACAAATTAGATATTTCAAGATCAAAGTAATACTTTGCAAAAATGAATGCTTGAAGCAAATGGCTTCTTAAAATGTAGAAATGAGACCAGTGCCAAATAATGAGATTGTGTGTTATGCTGCTGAAATGTAGAGTACCCTATGGAGATTGCTTTTAGAGTTTGATTAATGTTCATATATGATTTTATTGCATAGAAATAAAACTAATCTAAATGTGGCCTCTAAGAGGATATTCCTTAGAGTGGAGGTTGAGCTTGCCGAATATCCAACAACGAGAGTATCCCTTTGATTTTGCACACAAGCTCAAGAGAATGTGGGAGATCCAATAGGGAGAGTATCCCTCTGATTTTGCACACAAGCTCAAGAGAACGTGGGAGATCCAACAGGGAGAACCTAGATTTCAAAGTTCCCGCCGGATTTCTTACATATTCTTAAAGATTGTCCTATTAATCTACTCCACACTGACCAACCCGGTTCTGATGAGTTCCCTAGATCAAGCAAAGCTTGCAAGGGTTCAAAGCATACACCAAGAGCTGAGGGGAAATGTTTATTTAAAAAAAAAATACAAGACTAAAAATAAATTGTAGAAAAGTAAATGTTTTCTAATTAAACTATTGTCCACACTGTCCAGCCTCTTTGCAGAGGCGTTGAGGGGACGGGTTTATTTGCTCCAAAATGAAATGACAAAAAATAAAAGTTTTCTAATTACTAATGTCCTCACTGACCAACCTCTTTGCAGATGAATTGAGGGGATTGGTTTATTTGCCCAAAAAATGAAAAATTGCAAATAAGGGAAATCTAATCTAGCAATTAGTGTTCTACTTTGCAAAAAAAAAAAACTTAATCTAAAGTTGTGATTAATTTTAGCTTAACTTTAGGATGTGAGATTTGTTGAACTTTTAAGCAAAAGAAAGGAAATCACAAAAATTGCTAAACCACAACACCAATCACCCTTAAGGGGGAAAAAGAAAAGTGAGGCCCTTTGTGGCCCACTTAATTTATTAACTTATTACAATGGTCTCTTTTGGAGACTTGGGATCCTTATAGAAATGGATCAATATGGTTTACAATCTTTTTCAGAGTTTTGTAAAGGTACAAGGTACTTCTTGGTGTCTTTGAAGCTCCAAATCTTCGAAATTTGGGCAGCGTTTCCCGTTGTCTTATCACTAAACCTGCAAAAACAGCAAGTTAATTGGGGCAAAAGATGCCCAAAGAGCTAATGGAAGACCCTGCAAAATATGTTAGTCAATGTACAAAAGTTGTAGAAAAAATGGCTAAGTAAAATGTACACTAAAATGACAACTAGAGCTAAGTAAAACAAGAAATGAAAGGCCTTTTCTTTCTGATATTACTTGCTGTCCCAAAACAGTAAGCAATATTACAAAGATGCCTAGATATTACTTTTAAACTCTTAGGAGATGAAACTATCTTTAACCTTTAAAGATTTCTTTTTCTTTGAAAATTAAGCTAAATTAAGATTGCAAGCTAGATTAAAGAATGAAACTTTGTGATCTAATCTACTTGCTTTTTACTATTTTTTTTTCCTCAGAAAAAAAGTGTAATTCTATTCATCCGAAGAGAACCAAATTACATTCTGTGGGTGCCAAAGGCACGACCCAGTCCTGGGTAGAAGGATCCCAAAGGGAGAATAAATCACTGGCTGGAAAGCCAAAAGTAAAAAAAATAGAGACAGGACCTGATAGAAACCCCTAATAGTCCGGAAAACCTGGTACAAGAGAGCCAGTCACAGAATAAAACCCCAAACAGTACAACCCAAATAGACCCTGGTGGCTGGAAGGACCAGGTTAGAGAGGTATGAAAACCTTCACATCAGCAGAGCCAGAAAGCAGAAACGACGAAGAAGACCCCAACCAACAGCAGTAAGACCATGAACTGCATGCCCACTCCATGGACCTCAAAGTGACGAAACCACATCGCATGCCCAAGGATAGGACCTCAAAGTTCTGGCATAACCCCCGCCAGATAGAAGAATACATCGACAACCACCAAAAGGAGCCAGATCTGAGCATACATCAAACCCTGAACAACCGAAGAACCCAGAGGGAGGAACCGCAAAGAAGGATCGAAATAAAGTAGAGAAAACACAGATTTGAGAAGGAAAACACCATGCAGCACCCCCGCAGATGCACCCATAAGCAAGACAACAACTCGAAACCAAAAAATGGATCTGCTCTTAGTGCAAACACCAACGGAGCGGCTAAGCAATCAGAGGTTGCGAGAACTGAATACTCGAGCCCTAGCCGCACAGAGAAGAAAACGATCCCAGCTGCCAGCCAAACCTGCAGCAACTCAGGGAGTGCAAATGATACCGGCGGATTCGCGTGAAGAAAAAAGATCCCTTGCCCGCCGCAAGGGAGACAACGGAAGGAGAGCCACCGCGCGAGGAACCAAGAAGATCCCGTCGAGTTGGCGTTTGCGTCTGCGTCTGGTGGAAGAGAGGAGCCGCATTGGGAAAAGGAAATAGGACCGGGCGTCTGTGGCTAGGGTTTCCCCTAGCCGCAGAGCGCCCCCACATGAGTATTTATTTGTTCAACTTGCTTTTTACTATGCAAAGGAAAATAAATCTTTTGATATTGCTTCTAAATAAGAACTTTACTTCGCATAAAATTAAAGTAACCAAAATATCTTTTGATAAGTATGAGAGGGAGAAAAGAAGATTTCAAAGCCTTGGAATCCTTGGGCAACATGGGGTCTTCTTGATGGATCAAAGAGGGTCTTTGGTCTTTCTTTAAAGCTTGAAGGAAAGGTGAGTGCAACCAATGCCCAACCTCCTCTTCAAGTTGTGGGAACCTGCAAAACTTAGAAATTTCTTGCCAAAGACTTGTTAAGCATATGATGCTAGTTATAAAGAAACTTTAAAATAGCATGAACATTAACCGAATTCGACATGCAAACTAAACCTATCAATTGTAAATGAACATTACGATTATAGAACAACCAATTTTTTCTAATCTTACCCAACTAGGAGATAGCTTCTCTTGAAAGGCATACAATAACAATTACTAGCAAAAACACATAAGCAAGTTACCTCACAATTAAGCACAATTTGACAAATGAGATCCACACATAAGCTTGATCACCAAAAATAGCCTCCAAAGCCTTTTATTACAATAGTGAAAGATAGTACAATAGCAAATTACAATAGCATTCTTCTCAAAAACTCCAACTAGTTTGCAAAGGAGAGAGAGCTTGATTTTATAGGAGGGGCACACTTCCCAAGGAGGGAGGGCACACCACTTGGAGAGGAGGGGCACACTTCCCAAGGAGGGAGGGCACACCACTTGGAGAGGAAATGGTTGCCAAGTGTGAGAGGTGGGGCTGCCACCTCTCTCCATCCTCCATCAACTTGACACATGGGAGAAATGAGTGGGCAAGAGGGGCGCCACCTCTCAAGAAGTAGGCAGCCTCCTCTTGGAGTGCACCACATCTCTCTAAGAGGGGCGCACCCTCTCTTGGAGATCTCCTTTAACTCAGGATCACAATCTCTTGACTCACCCTCCACTTGCTCTTATTTGCCAACAAACTTTAGTTAACTCAAAGCAAGGGTGAGTTGATTGGAAACATGTCTCATACATGTTTCCCAAAAAATAGCTTTGCTGATTTTTCCTGAATTTTTTTTGTCTTTTTTCACTTTTGCAAAACTAATTTTTTAGTGATTTCAATCACTAATTTTACTCACAAAAGTGAGTACTTAGGTTAAGTGGGTGCTCTAGGTCCAAAAATGAGTACCCCCAAGGCATAAAATGCCTCCTAGTACCACTTTTTTAATACATAATCAAATTACAATTAAAATAACCTTTTTACGGGATTTTTTTTATTAACTGAAAAACTTTAAAAAACCAAAGGGGGACTTAGCACATTTCCATAAGACTCTAGGATAATGCTTAGCATGGTTATATACATAGGACTCTAGACTTAAACACACCCAAGTCATATCCACTAGGACTATAAGGACTGTTACTCCAACTTTGGAGGATATTGAGTGAAAAAACTCGAAAATTATAGTCGCTTAAAGAGAAAAATATAATTAGCAAGTAAAAAAAAACACTTTAGAGTGAAGTACTAGTGTCCAAGTCTTAGGTGGCTAAGCCCGTTAGAAAAATCATATGCTTAAGTAATTGTATTACAATTCCCCGCAGGGTATGGAAATGTGGAAAAAAGGTGAAAAAAGGGGGCCATACTGGCTGACTGGACTTTTGAACTCTGAATTTTGAACAAGTTGTTGTTCAATCTTTGGCGGCTCAACTACAAGTCCATCCTAGTGCAACTTGGTGGATAACAATGTCTATCAAAAATCTTCTCTAAAGGAATAAACCCCTTTGGAAACTTCTCGTCTCTTAGTTCCAAAACTTCCTGGTTTTCATCATCTTCTCCCTGCCAATTAATGTCATCTTGGGAAAATTCTTGCAATTTGTTTAGAAATCTTACTATTTGGGCATCATCCTGGGACAAAGGGTCTGAAAATAGTCCATTTTACTTTCTCTTGAGATTAGATCTTCACATGGTTGAAGAGTTGTGGCGGATATTGCCTGTCAGCTTGGATGTTTTGTTCTCTCGGAACAATGTTTATAGAAAATGCATCAAATAACTCTATAGTGTCCCATATTGCATGCCTATATCGTTTCAATCTATCATTTTTGGGCCTTTGACTGCAAACTCATCTTTAACTTGCATAGCCACCAAATCAAAATCTCGCGTAACCTTTGAAACTTGGATCCCCATATCTCTCGCCAATTCTAGACCTAAAAATATCACCTCATACTCTACAACATTATTGGTGGTCTCAAATTCTAATATGTAGGAGAAACTTGTGGTATCACCTCGAGGAGATGTGAAAATGATACCTACTCCTATACTAGTTCTGAACCGGGCTCCATCAAAGTGCATCTTCTAATTAACTTTTCTTTCTACCTTAGGAGCATTTTCTCTTTCTAGACTATAGAATGAGCTAAAATTGCATAGCTTCCAAAGTCATTTTTTATACAAACCAATTCATTCATTGGATCATTTGGATCTTCCACATGATACTTTATCATCGGCTCCTTGTATAATGAAACATAGGTGTTTTCGCATGTGGGTATGGTGGCATATGACAAATCCACCTGGATGCTTCTTCCTAAATTGGTAGCCCATTTCCTTGATAAAAGCAATCCCCATGCATCTGGGAATTGGGACATCAATGATAACTATGTCCATCAATAATGTGATATCAATATATGCTACCAACTTGACCTGAATATCCTTGATTAAACCACACACCTCGATTTCCCTCGAATCCTTGGCACATCCATTCTTGTAGGAACATGTGGTTTTAAGGCCCACTTGATTCATAACCTTTAATGATGTAACATTCATGGATGCCCCATAATCAAGCATGCAATTATGAAAGAGCAAATTATTTATCAAAAATGTAATGAAGAAAGGGGAGTGACTACCATTCCTTTTTCCTTGGTTCATCGCTTGAAATATTACAGGGAAATCCCCATTAGCCTCCTCAAATACCAAGAACTTTCTCAACTTTTCCCTTTAGGATGGGATCTTTGCTAATTCAAGAAAAGGAACAGGAACATTCAACTTAGACATCACACCTGTTAAAGCAATGTTCAAATCAAAATCTGTACTTATAGGTGTCTTTCGATGAGGATTCTTTGGCGGCTCCATCTGTTTGGGTGGGTTGCCTATTCACAAGAGCCTTTTGAAGAACTTGTTTCCTTGCTTTTGGCTTCTGTGAAGCCCCTTGATTTCTCCTTTGATAAACAACCCATTTCTTATCCTTGATTTTCTTTCTTATTTATTCTTGAGTAGGCTTCTCACCATACATCCTTATGATTTTGTTAGAGTCTATACTTTTACCCTTTATCTGATTCATATGATCCTCAAAAACTGCATACGACTTTCCCTCTATGGTGCAAATGAAATCATCTTCTCCTACAAAGTTCATGTTATCAAAATCACTTGGATCCTCATCATTTACTTCTCTAGCCTTCCTTCTAGCTTCTCTAGTTGTTGGGCATGATTCCTCATCTAACTATCCTGACATGTGTGACACCATGACAACACTTCATGTTCAACCATATTAGTGGGGTTTATGGGAACCGAGAGTCTTTGTTCTTGAGGAGCTCTGTTTCTATCCCATCCACCATTTTCTCATGGTAGATTTTGCTTCTGTCGCGCCCTTTCCAGGTATATCTATCTATTTTACACAGTACTATTTTGTTGAGTTAAACTGGATTCCGTGCGTCTTACTGCTTCTATCAACGTTGTAATAGGATTTGGGGTTGGCTCTGCTGAATTCATGTCTCTAGGCTTAGGCTAATCCCTAGCAGGTGTGGCTCTTACAAAAGTCTGTAATTCAAACTTTCCAGAATCTATCGAATTCTTCTCAACCTTGAGCACAACCTCTAGGGCTTCACTTAGATTTTTGGGTTCTCTTTCTCTCAAAAGGAAGCCAAAATTACTCTCAAAAGAGCCTAATTAGTATATCAGGATTGTTGCTGCTGGAGGTTTAATATTAATGTGTAACCTTTGCACTATATGATTAAACCTCTTATTGAATTCCTAAACTGTTTCATTTTCATTCTTCTTTGCAGCACTCAAAGCAGTGAACAAATACCTATTATCTTTATGCTCCCCCCACTTCTCCAAAAAAGCTTTCTCAAGGGTATCCGATGCATTGAAACTATTATCTGACAAACTTTTGAAAGATTCCACCGCATCATCTTCCACAGATAATGCAAATAGTTTCATTGTGACATCCAAATGTTTAGCTCCCCTTATTCTAAAATTTGCACTTTTCAACTTAGCCACATGATCCACAGCTGAAGCTGCATTATTTCCTTGGAAATTAGGGAGACCATTAATGGCCTTCTCTGGAATGTCATCTAACCACGGGGCATGCATATTGCTTTGAAGGACTGCCTGATTAGAAGGACTTGAAAACAAGTGTCTTATATCTTCAATACAATCACAATTTGAAACACCTGGATTCTGAGATGCTTGATTTAGCTTGTTCACTCATCTTCGGTAAAATCTTTCTGGTTCAGCCAAATGAGGAACAACTTTGTGAGGTGCTTCTTGTAGCATACCTCTTGATTGTATTTTCTTTATTTTGAAGTTGCCAAATGAGTTATTTAATTCTACATTACTTTCACTCATCAAGTGTCGTGAAGCACAACTTCAAATATCTGGGAAGTGGACTTTCTTCCTAGCAACAGTGCTACCACCCAAAACCCTCACTTTAAGTTACAAAGCCCTAGACACAAGTGAGACCCTAGGGGTAATGGAGAAGGGCTACCCAATGTCACCTTGGTAGCTCCTTCAATCTCTTTAGGTTGGCTCTCCAACACAAGGGGGGTATCCCCAAAGGCATCTAAGTCTAATGAATGATTATCACTTGGAAGGATTTTAGACTTGGGGCAGATTTGAATTATAATATTTCTTGACGTATATTTCATATTTATGCAAACAGAAAATAAATGATGAAGTTTTGTAATTTTAGGGGGTGGTTGAAAGGAAAGACTAGTGCCTTCAAAAAATAGGGCTTATGGGGTCAAGAGGCCAGACTGAGAGGGCTGTATTTACTATTATATGAGTTATTAGGGCAAACAGAGCTGTAAATTGCATGCTACAGCCAACCCTATCTTGCTGTTAATTATTGGAGAAAATTTCCTGGAAAGGTTCCTGTCACAGGTGCACCTCTAGAATTGCTTGCTAGGGTGTGCTTTACTTTGAAGTATAAAATTTGCAACAACTCTAGAAGATGATAGATGCAATATTCATCACATTCGTACATAAAATGACAAAGAGATTAAGAGAGGAAATCCCACACCTAATTCCTTTTATCGGAGTAGAGTAACCCTTCAAAAATAACCTTCGAAACAAATCCTTTGCAAGTAGTTTTCAGCATCAACATTCAGCCATCATAAATTCCATAACAATTGCCTCACTTGAACAGGCATGAAACCCTTTGACTTTCCAATAGCCTTCAAATATATCTTCAATAATAGCTCTCAAAAGTTTACCACATTTTCAACAACCTTTACAATGGGAAAGAGCCTCTCTTATATAGAGTTTGGGTTCAAAACCCTCCAAAATAAAATAATAATATCCAAAGTGTAGATCCAAGATCTCTCCTAGGAAGACATAAAAAACTACTATCTCATAACCAACTCCTAATGACAAGTCAAAAATGCATAATAAAATAAGAAGAAAGGGGTGGCTATGCCACATGTCTCCTCTTCATGCTAGATGTCTCCTTCATATAGGGTAGAAAACCATGAAAACATCATCCATGGGCCACATGTAGCATCTCCATGAGTGATGTCCCACTCAAGGGCTCAACCAACGCATCGTTCAAGGTGCAAAAGATGCCAAATCAAGTGTCAGACAATAGATTAATAAATGAAGGAGTCAATTCAACCATATGTTAGTGTATATCCACATGCACCATCCCCAAATAATCTCCTAGATCCATGAAGAAAGGGATATCCCAGTCAAATAAATAATATAATGTGACCATGTCTCAAAACATGTGCCAACACAATGAAACCAAGGGAGCTCTCCACTAGCAATAATAGTCAACCATATCAAGACATGGTCCACGTGCATAGATTGTCCATATGAGCAAGGGCGGCCATCCAACAAGGCTCCAATCATAGCACATCATCCAACGTCTAGCCGTTGAGAGAGCTAGATCAACATGAAAATCTGTGTATATGAGGAGCGCTTCAATAATAATGCATAAAAATTATGATGAAGGATACATAGAATAATCAAATAATCCTCCATCCAAGGCACTTGAACATAGGTGATACCAAGATGAAATTACCTCCAAAAAGTATTCCAGGGGAACCAATGCACAAGTGAGCTACTCTCACTAGTAGGCCTCAGCACCCACCAAGGTGGTTGACAGATGAACCGTCACAAGGGAAGCAAGTCTAGGAGTGCACACAAGTAATATGCTGCACATTGATGCAAGCGCTCAACCAAAACATAAAGCAAGCTTCTGATATGTGTGATGAAAATCACTAGTATGCAATCATCCCTGAAATTAATGAATCCGCAAGGACAAATAAATCTGGGACCAATGTACTCCAAACGCAACCTGCTTGGGCAAGGTCTTCAATCATGACATAAGCCTCATGCAACATGAGGGGTAATGGCTAGAGCATTTAATAAGTTGGTCAGTACGTTGATAGGATATGAGATACCTTTAATGAAAAAAATTTAAGAACGTTCCCTACTATTAAGTTACTAACTTAATTTTTACCTTTTTAAAGATTGTACTGACTTTATATGTACTAAATTTAATTCAATTCAATTAAGCTTGTTTCTTAATCCTTTTGCTAGATTAGTATATAGAAGGGCACATGCTCTTGTCCTCTTTTGCCTTCACAGCTAGTTGGTTATGTTGTACTTCTCAGTTCCATTGGCCACTTTTCGCTACTAGTGGACATTGATAAAATATGTCTATCTACCTATCCACATATGGTTGGTGATGATGAAATTGTTGTAATGATTTTGGATGTACCTGGATCAATCTCACTAGTGTCAAAATACAAATGACATTGGGGTTAGTTCCTTGCTTTCTATTAGGAGTTCCCATTAAATGTTTGAAATTGCTCTAAGTATGCATATATCTTGCCTCTCAGGTTTTCTAGTGAAGAAATTTCTTCCCAGAATCAAGTAAAGGCATCTGTGCAACGTAAGATCCGTCAAAGCATTGCAGAGGAGGTTTGTTTTCCCACTAAGGCTGTTGCTAGCTTTACAAATAATGTGTAGAAGAAAAACTTCACTTCATAAATCTTTGCTATATTTGGAAACTCATGCTTTCATTTTTTCTGCAGTATCCAGATTTGGAGCCTGTATTAGAAGATTTACTTCCAAAGAAATCTCCTCTTATAGTTGCAAAATGGTATGCTTTCACCCAGCATCTTAATTTATTTTCGTAATTTTGATATTTCTGTTTTTTCTCATCTTTAGATTTTCGTTAAAACTTTCAATCATACACTGTTCTTAAAAATAATATTGTTATCCAAATATATTGACCATGAGAAAAAAGAACAATCATAATGGATAAAGAAATTGGAAAATCAGAGTGAACTGATATCCAAGATTGTCTGAGATTGGCTCTGGCATATGAAATATGATTCCTTGTGCTCATGGAAAGCAGGAGCTGGGATAAATGCCATAAAACTGTAGCATAAAAATGCTTTTCAAAACATTTATTTTGTTTTTTGTATCTGTAGCCAAAACAGTTTATACATTTTTACATATTGATGTTAAAAATATTGGCCACTCATTGTCAACTTCTGAAATTTAGCCTTGGCAAAGGTGCTTCCCTTATCGATATATTCCCGATATGTAGAATGATGTATAAATAGGGTTTTGTACTTAATTATTCTGTATTATTTAGTGATTGAGAGTAATTGGTGGCTTATGGCCTATTACTTTCTTTATTAGGGCCAGGATAATGGTACAGCAAGGCAAGAGTATCCCCACCACCCTTTAACTAATAGGTGGGTATTGTTTGTTTATTATGTTCCCCAATCATGGCCTCTAAGTGTGTTTTAATACACTAAAACTTTTTGCTGTTACTCTCTTTTACATTCGAAAATAAGTTGTGGCATTCCAAGGGCATGATAACTATATTACTTGAGTGTACATATATATGGGTGGGAATCACATCTCCTGCATTCTTCTTGTCACTAGTAACATGACGATACTAAGGAACACCCCTGAAAATTGATGGGGAAATTCCCAAGTACCGGGGATTTTGAGGCATTTTGAAGAATGTTAGATATTGTAATGTTTATTTCGTTAGTAATAAATATATTAGAATAATGGTGCAATATCATAAAGTGGAAATAAGTCATGACTCATACGTAATAAATGACATTAATGTTAATGTAATTATGAAATTAGGTGAGTGGCTCCTAACAGGAATAATGGCATTTGCTAGATATATATACAACACCACTTTATGTAATTTGAAGGCTATTAATATCATACATCTCTCTTTCAGTCTCTCTCGCTTGTCTCTTGTATATTCTCCATAGCATAGTTTATCATGGTATCAAAGCCACAGTGATTGTGGCATAGGGCAACTTCAAAGTATCGTGTCAATACAAAGTTTGGCACATCAGAGAATTTGGAGAAAGAGACATAGAATTGTGGAGGTGAAGAAGGAAATCTAGTAAGATATATGTATGACTAGGAAAAAATGAATTCTATACACCGATTTATTAAAGGGAGAAGAATTGTATGGCTGTGAGAAGAATCGTATGACGACATCGTCAACATAAATTGTACGTGCGATGATTTATTAAAGTGTGAATTCCGTACATTGGCTCAATTAAAGGGCGTGACGCAATCTGTATGGCGGTTTAAATAAGGAGTATGGAGCTGTGTAAATAGTGAATTCTGTACATTGGCTCAATTAAAGGGCGTGACGCAATCTGTATGGCGGTTTAAATAAGGAGTATGGAGCTGTGTAAATAGGACGGCTCAATGAAAAAGGTATAGCAGCTCAATTAAAAAATCGTACAGTGGCTATCCGAGTTAGTAGAAAACAATGACGACTAGTTGAGTTCAAATCAACGTTAGAAGGTAGTCATTTATTTCTGAAGATATAATATGTATTTGAAAAAAGAACTGCGTTGGTAATTTGAGGAGTTACAGCCACATGAATCTGCATCTTTTGGTAATCCATTGCTTTGAAATCCTCTGCACTTTTATATTCTCTGCAAATATTGCTTTCAAAACCCTCTGAAAACCCTGTTTAAATTCAAGTTTTCAGAGTTATATGAGTCTGATTTTTAATGAGTTAGAAGTCTTTTTAGGAGTTATAAGGGTTTCTTATTTTTTATTGGAGTTATATGTTGAGAAATATAGCTCTGACAAGAACTTTTGCACAGGTTCAGAGTGAATGTGCTGGAAGTAGTTTGAGTTATTTTCGAAAAGTAATTCTATTTTGTAATTCACTTTAGTAAAAAATGAAAAGTCTTATACTTAGTTGTTGAGTCTAATAAAGTGTTTTCATGCATTTATGACTTAGACTAGGATTAATCTCAACCGTAGATCTCACCGAGAGATTAGGGTTTTAGTAGATTAGGGTTTCAGCTAAAATTATAAAGACAGGTCGAGATAGAGGGTTTAGACACAGTTGAGCAGATTGAGCGACCAGGAGAGAAAGACAGCAAGGATTCAGGAGAGAGGCAGATTTGGACAGCAGACAGAGGCAGCATGAACAATCCGAACAGCTGTACAGATAGAGCCTTTCAACATGTACAGTGGTACAGGAGGTCATACTTAGTCAGTTAAGGGTGATTTGTTGACTGTGCAACTGCTGGTTTTTAGCAGATTGTGGAGGTTTCCTTGTAAGTGTTTTTGAAGGAATGAAAAGTTGTTTTGAAGGAGAAATTACCTGTGTATGTGTGAAACTGTTCTATGCTTCCATTATTTATTTTCCAGTTATTGTGTGATTGATACTATGGCCTAAAATTAATTTCTGCATTAATTGAATTCAACAATTTATTAGTTTAAATTGAGATCATAAGGACAATAGTCATCTCGGCTGAATTTTTTTAACTTGGTATCAGAGTCAAGTTCTTTGCTTGAGATTCTCAAGGATTTGTAGCAGTAAATTAACTACCTGAAAGAAGGACCAGCAGTTAGAGGGTTATGCTCTTACTAGAAGAGAATGATCTTTGGGATATTGTTAAGGACGTTGTGCCTTTTCGTACAAGTCCACAACAGTTGGCAACTCACAAGAAGAGGGAAGTGAAGGCCAAGTAGATGATTTTCGATGCCATAAAGGATCATTTGAACCCTCATTTATCCGAGAAGAAGACAACAAAGGAGATGTTTGATGCCCTAGTAAGTCTCTACCAGAGTGAACATAAACAAGAAAATGATCTTGCGGAACAAACTCATATCCATAGAGATGGCCAGATTAGACTCTGTCACTAGTTACCTTATGAAGGTCGCACAGGTTTGTGATCGGATTGTAGTAGTTGGGGAGAAGGTTGCAGATGAAGATCTAGTGAACATGGCTTTGAATGGATTCCCAACTTCATGGGAACTATTTGTCAAAGGTATTTGCGCTTGGGAGAACCTTCCTAATTTTGAGAGGCTGTGGGATGACTGTATCTAGGAGGAGACTTGGATGGAGTCAACGACTAACAAGAAGGATGGTGATGAGAACCTAACTCTATTTGGTTGGGCAAATAAGGGAAGAGGTAAAGGACCCAATAAGGGTAAGGGAAAGAGTGAGGAGTAAACCTCACAGCCAAGAAAGAAGGACTTGAGTGAAATCAAGTGCTTCATTTGTCATAAGCATGGTCATTATACATCACGGTGTCTAGAGAAGAAGAAGGGTAAAGGGAAGCAACAACAGAAGCAGGTAGTAAGCTCTATAGAAACTCAGATGAACAAGTTTGTTGCTAAGTTTGAGGACTTCTCGTTGGTATCTACTTTTCTACCAGCATGATTTTGAGGAATTCGTGGTACGTGGCAGTGGGGCATCTTGACATATGAGATGAGCACGATGATTATTTTCTTGTTGGAAGAAGCAAGACTCATGAGTACAGGTTGAGCTTGGCGAGGATGCTAAGTACTCAGTAGCAAGAGTTGTTACTATTCCCTTCCAACTCGAGTTAGGTGATTCTTTAGCTTTTGACGATGTCTTGTTTGTACCAGGTCTTCGGAAGAACTTGCTTTCAGTTTCGGTTATGGAGGATAAGGGCTTTGTAGTGGAGTTCAAAAACCAGTAAGTCCTCATCAGATTGAAGGAATCTAGCCTAGATACAACTTAGGTAATAGGGGTAGAGAAGGTAATTTGTATAGGTTGCAGGGTGAACCTGTTCAAGTCCTAGTTCATAACAGTGACAACATGTACGAATTGTGGCACAAGAGGATGGGGCACCTGCATCATAGGGCGTTGCCTATTCTTAGGGAGATAGTCATAGGTCTTCCAGAGTTCGGTATTGAGTAGCATGGTGTATGCAGAGGTTGCACACTTGGCAAGCATGCTGCTTTCCCAAGTAGCGAGCATATGTTTAAGGGGATTCTAGACCTAGTACATTCGGATGTTTGTGGGCCAATGTTAGTAGCATCAATTACAGGAAACATGTATTATGTTTCTCTTATTGATGAATTCTCTCTCAAGACTTGGATCTACTTCTTAAAGACCAACGATAAGGTCTTCAACAGGTTTTAGGAGTTCAAAGCTCTAGTTGAAAACAAGACAAGGAAGAAGATCAAAGTCTTGAGACAATGGGGGAGAGTATACCTCTAAGGAGTTCGAGGGTTTTTGCAAGGAGGCAGGAATCGAGAGGGGTCTGATTGTTCCATACAACCCACAGTAGAATGGGGTTGCAGAGTTGAAGAATCGATCCATCATAGGGTCTGCTAAGGCCATGATACATGACCAAGGCTTGCTGATGTTTCTTTGGCTAAGTAACCAGACATGTCCAAAATTGTTGAAATCCTTACTCCGGCACTTGGGTATCTTGTTATCTAGTGATTTCCTTACTGCAAATCATGTTAGCGGCTCACAAAACAAAAATACACCCCTGGAATATTCAACTCAAATAAAGATAGCAGAAGCAATACTGGAAACCAAATCTTACACACATAAACACCAATATTTTTGGGTAGATACCCTTGGAAAAACCTCGGAAGGAAAACTAGTACTAAGTCGATTTTATTATGATAAAATCAGGGCTCCTGCAACAAGGATAATGGCCCACTAAGAGAAATACAACTGCAAACAAACCTTGCAAAGTCTGATCTGATGTACGACCCAGATCTGGCATGCTTTTCAAGGTTTACGCGCCTTTCCTTAAGTAAACCCGTGTATATGCGCCTGTCTCCACTAACGCTCGCATACATGACCTCAAGGACTGTATGACAAACACCGTATGGCTTGACCCTCTCCTTGACCTGATTTCTAAATGGAAGTCCTTCTCCACGTATCCAAGATCTCCTTGAATCACAGTCCTTCGTGATCCAACCGTGTCTCACACACAAGTATCTTTCTCCTTCACCCTAGCCTTGCTTTTATAATCTTGAGTTATGACCTAACCCTAATCTCCAAAGTGATTGACGGTTGAGATTACTTCTCACGTCACTTGAGATCAATGGCTAAGATTAAATACTATTTTTTAGCATTTCCTTAATAACTCAATTAATTCAATTAATTAATTAATAAAAGCGCTTTACTTTAATAAGTCCTTTAATTAAAGTAAATTACAGGATAGAAGGCTTTGGACAATTTCCACACGTCTAGACACATAGACCTGTGCGGAAATACCTGTTCGATGCTACTGTGCATCAACAAAAACCCCTGCGTGTCGCGTATCTTATGTGTCGGACACAACACACAGAGGATACATGTCAGACACGTGCTTGTCAAATGTCCTGTTCATAGGACACGTGCCAAACACGTGCCCTCTGTGTGTCCTGAAAATAGGACACATGTCTTGTACAAAAAAGGACTTGGGCTCATGTTTTCACATGCAAGTTGCAGTTGTGAGGTGTTTTGGTGTGCAACTGAGGGTTACTTTTCCTTACTAATGTTGTTTAAGAGGTCCCCACCCCCTCCATTTCACCCACCCTAGTAATTAATGGTTATCAAATTCTTAAAAGTGACATTCTCCTTTATCTTTCATTTTCATCCTTTTACTTAAATTTTTAACATTACCATTAATTGCTTCAGGATGTTTGAGAGTGGTTCCAACCTCATTGGACTTCATATGGAGAAAGTAGAATTTTAGGTCCCATTCAAAATTCAACAGACTTAACGGTTTTTAGGATTTCAAGATTGGCAAGATTGCAATGTTTCCATTGAATTCTATCATGTATGAGGGTATGGAATTGACATTTAATCAAGGGCACCAAGCCTTTATGTACCTCGATGTTGGTGGCATTGATTGTTGAACTTTTCTGTCATGACCCCAATAAAATGTAGCCTTCATTCAAGTATAAACTCTTCAGTTGAACTCTTCTCTTTGTCATCGTGTTAGGTGACTTAGTAGTGTATGTGCACACCAACCTTCGTCTTATTTATAGGTAGAGAGAAGAGTGGTTGAAGGGAAATACAAAGATGTGGGATGTGTTTCTTGATGATATGGGTTTGGATGCAGTGTTGAGTTGGCATTAGCCAACTTGGATCTTAATGAACTAGTGCTAGAGCCAATCACTTTTGATGATGGGGATCTTCTTGAGGGGTCATCCTCCACATCAATAGATGCACATATTGCATTGGATATAGAGGAGGAGGAGGAGGAGGAGGAGGAGGATGAAGGAGAGAGCAGTGGTAGTGATGCTAATCTTGATGATTATGACATGGAGGACTATTGACAGTCACGACTCATGAGCTATGAGATTCTTGCATCTACGGTTCTAGTATCTACCTTATGGCTATTTTGTATTTTCCATTGGCATTCCCACCTATAGTATTAGGCTTTAGTGACTCTAACTCAATATCTATATACATTGTAATACATTTTGATTTTGATGACTTAATGAGATTGAGAATGCTACAACTTATGGTACTAATTTCTTGTGTGTTCAATGTTTTTCATTTGATCATCATTGATGTTACAATGTATTATGTTACATGTTTTGTATCATGTAAATCTTCTAGTTTTTAACAAAATATGAATCTTTGTCTATATTTCATTTTCATGTGTAATTTTCAATATTTTTTCACATATAATTTTTTCAAATATATATATAAATGTGTCCTCTGTGTCCCGTTTCCAAGGTCGTCGTGTCACGTGTCAAACACTCGTATTTCCGTGTCCTCCGTGTCAGGTGTCGGACACTCGTATTTTTGTGTCCTCCGTGTCCTGTGTCCCGTGTCCCATGTCATCATGTCAGGTGACTTAGTTCTTTGGGTAGTTGCATGCAACACAATAGTCTACATCCAGAATCAATGTCCTCACAGAATCTTGGAGGACAAGACATCAGGGGAGGCATTCACTGGTGTGAAGCTAGAGGTGAGTCATTTTCGCATCTTTGGTTGTCCAGTTTATATCCACGTACCTATAGAGAAGAGGACCAAGTTGGAGCCCTCCTACAGGAAGGGTTTATTTGTGGGTTACAGTCTTAGTCACCTGGTTCGTGTTCGTGTTCGAATTCGGCGAGCTTGAAGTTTGCCAAAAATTCGACAGTCAAAATTTTGGGGATAAAATTCGGCATTAAGTTCGACATAGAACAAAATTTGAAAAAATAAAAAATATATATAATAAAATTCGATACTCTTATTACAAGTTTATAAACCTTGTAAAAATAGGCATCCTAAGGCATCCTACCTTGTAAACCTCAAAAATTGCAAATTAAACCTATGTTAAAGATTTAGATTAAATTCATTGTTACAAAGTTTAAAGAATAAACAGGACACCTTGCATCTCACTTCTCTTTGTACAATATGGTGCTCACAGTATATGTTACTTTCAAAACCCTTTCGAAATTAACCTGATAAGTATCAGTATTCAAGGCATCTGATGCCCTATCTAAATTATCAGTATTCAAGGCATCTTATGCACTATCTAAATTCATTTTATTGTTATAAGGATGAAACACACCACTAGGCTTCTCTACAAGCAAAAGCAAAAATGGTGCCTAGGCCCCAGACTATTTGCTACCTTCAAAGATTTTCTTTAACCTAACTTATTGCTGTGTTTGTCTGACTTGCATAATAAATCGAGTAATTAGGGAATGTTACAATAATCCTGTTATAAATTATATTTGTATTTACATTCTTGCCTCCCTATGAGATTAAGGGGACGTTCCGATCATGTGGCTGTACTGGTTTTGGCTTTAGAACCATTTCAGATTTATTGTCGTGTGACATCATTATTATGACAGACTTAGTTAACCCATAACAAATTCTGTACTAAGAACTGTCCTGATAAT
>JASDQU011025577.1:19229-32201 GCA_032191745.1 Picea mariana | reverse complement strand
GTCCTTCTTCTGGTACATCCATGTCCATGCCCACTGGTGTTGTCTGTTGGGCTTCCTCCACAATAGGTGTGGGGCTTCCTGGTGTCATATTGGGCGACGAGATCTCGTCTACATTGACAACTTCTGGAGGCTGAAGTGGTTGTTGTTTGCTTTCATGTGCTTGTGGTGAGGCGTCGATGTTGCTTCGGGTTCATCGACCAATTTGGTTCGGTTCTCCTTGTTTAGGCGATGTCATGGTGTTTAGGTTGTTGTTCGTCGAACATGGTGGCTTATGTAAGCTCTGGGAACTTCTATCTTGGTTTTGTATTCTCTATTGCTCTCTGCTTTTCCCACTTGCACAATAACCTTCCCAGTCATGTGTACCAGGTTATATAGGGATTTGGTGAAGTTTCTTGGGGATGTTACCCCATTTTCTTTTTAATTGAATTGATGCCTCCCACATACTTGCTATTGAATTTGCTTTCCATCACTAGTTGGCACGATTAATGCGGCATCCCATCGGTCAGTTTTTCTATTTAAGTTTTATAGTCATCGTCCGTTGGTGGTTTTTTGTCATTTCCTTCTTTCCCGCTTGTAGTGACCGTTGGCCTTTTCCTTTGCCATGCCCACATTCCCAAGTGTGCGTTCTCATTCTCTTCTCGATGCCCTATGCCTTTGTTAAATGTTCATTTTTTTTTAATTGCCCGGGGGTTGACTAGCCCTGTACATCTTCAGTCAACTCCCATTGATCATCCCTCTAAGTTTTTTTCCTCCTAAATCCTTCAATTGTACAACTCCCCCATCTGTGACAATATTTACTTTGTATGGTCCTAACCAGTGAATTCTGAGTTTTCTTGGGTGATGAAGGGATTTGTTGTCGTACATCAAGACTAGATATCCTTCCTTGAAACCCTTCCTCTTGATATGTCTGTCATGCCAATATTTGTCTCTTGATTTCTAGACTTCCTGGTGGAACCCTGCTAGAATCATATCTTCTTCCATGATCATCAACTGATTTATCCTTTCCTATACTGTGCCTCATTCCGTCATGTTTGTAATTGTTGCTACGCGCAGAATAGGCACCAAAACTTCTAATGGCACCACAACTTCTTGTCCATACACCAGTCTGAATGGTGTTTGTATTGTCAATTTCTTGCATGTGGTCTTGTATTCCCACAATACCGCTGGTATCTTTAAGTCCCAATCATCCCTATCAACGTTGCAAATCTTTGTCAGTGCATTTTCAAGGATCTTGTTAAAGGATTCCACTGTCCCATTTGCTTGGGGATGATATGGTGTACTCTTTGACGATGAACTTCAAATTCCTCAGTCATAGCCTTAATAATATTGTTAATTGAATGAGTGCCTTGGTCACTCATCAAAATCCTCGGGCAACCAAATCTAGTGATCACTTGTTCGAACATGAAGTGTGTTGTTGTCTCTACGCTGCAATCTTTTACTGGTGTTGCTTCTGCCCATCTTGCTAGGTATTCCATCGCAGTGATAATGTACCTCACTCTTGACCTTTTTGTTGGTAGTTTAATTGGTCCCACAAAATCTATTGCCCATTTTTCAAATACCTACAAAGTTACTTGTGGTCGCAGAGGCATCTCGTCACTTCTATTTGGTTTACCAACCCTCTGATAGACATCACATTTATGGTAGTAGTCCTTCGAGTCTCTATGCATGTTCGAACACCATAGTCCTATGCTCAATACCTTCTGCGTGGTAGATTTTCCTGCATAATTCCCTCCTGCTATTCCCTCATGGGCTTCTGCTRAAATTCTAGGTCTTTCATGTTCTAGAACACATCTTCTCAAGATGCTATCTGCACCCATTTTGTATAAGTGTCCTKCAATCAGCTAGTAATATGCAACCTTGACTATCAAATTCTTCTTCTGCACGATGTTATATTCMTGTGGCACAGTCCCCATACTCAATTACTAGATAATGTATGTGAATTATTCATTGACGATCTGGACTGAAAATAACTGTGCGTCTGGAAAGTTATCCTCTAGATTTGTAGGTTCCTCCCCATTCRTGATCCTTGATAGGTGATCAAGTCATGCATTCAAATTTCCTGTCTTGACTATTACTTCGAAGTCAAACTYCTGGAATAGCAATAACCATCTTCAAATTCTCCCCCCCCCAACACTGGCTTGTTGACGAGGTATTTGAGCAATGAATGGTTTGTGAACATCTTGAAATGTTTTCCTAATAAATAATGTATTTCTGGAGCGCGTAGACCATATCTAGGACTTCCCTCTCCGTAGTGTTGTAGTTCTGCTTCAATTCAGACAGTTTTCTGCTAGCAAATGCTATAGTATAATCCAATTCTCCCACTCCTAGTTGCGGCAGAATAGCTCCAAGTGCTATGGACGATGCATCTACATGTACGTGGAATGTCTTCTCCCAATCTGGGAATACTAGTATTGGTGTGGTAACCATCTTCTCTTTCAGCGTATACAGACCGTTTTGACAATCCTTATTCCACTGGAACTTTGTGTCTTTCCTTAGCAATTTCTCCATTGGTGCAGTGATCTACGCATATCCTTTTATAAATTTCTTATAGTATCATGTGTGTCTCAATATCGCTCTTAATTGATGGACTATTTTTGGTGGTGGCAGGTTAATAATTATTGCAATCTTGGCAGGATCTACTAGCAAACATTGCTTGCATACTATATGGCCCAATAGTATCCCAAAAGGTGTTCTAAATATGCGCTTCTTGATATTTAACGATATCTGGCATTGCCTTCATCTTTCTAACATCATCCGTAAGACCTCTACATGGTCTTTCAATAGAATATAGGTTGTCCAATCGTCCAAGTATACTTCTAGAAACTAGTAGATATATTATTTAAATGCAGCTATGACTACTCTGAAAAATATTGTTGGTGAATTCTTCAATCCAAGCAGCATGACTATATACTGGTATGATCCCCATTCTGTGGCAAAAGGGGTCTTGTATCTATCTTCTGGTGCTATCTTGATCTGATGGCATCCTGAGAATCCGTCGGTGAATGAATAAACTTCCCGTCCTCCTACATTTTCCAAGACTTCATCTGTGAATGAGGTAGGGAACAGGTCATGTAAGAACACATCGTTCAACTTTCTCAAGTTGAGGCATATTCTTATCCCCCCTTGTTTCTTCTCTTGAACTAACATCGAGATTATCCATTCGGAATCTTCTACTTTTTCTATGATTCTAGCCTCCAACATCCTATCAATCTCAACTTTAACTTTGCCCTTATATATTGGGTTTAGTTTGTATGGTCGCTGTCTAATTAGTCTTGCCTCAACTCTGAGCGATATTTTCATTTTTCCTAGTTCTCCCGCTATGTCTTTCATTTATGTGAACGTTGTTGGGAACATGTCGTTGTACTCACGCAGTAACTCTATTATACTTTCTACTGTTTGCTCATCCCAATAGTCTCCAACGTTGGCCATTTTTGGATTCTCCACTGTTTCGATGTTGACTTTCTTCACCTTGATCGATGCAGAAATTGCTTCCAATTCTAGAGGTGGAACCTCCACTTCTCTCTCGCCTTCAACTTCCTTAATCCGAATATCGCGCAGGTCATCTTCATCTAGTACTTCTTTCTACACATGGTAGCATGACAATAATTCTTTCACTCTCTGTCTGTTTTGTTGTTGTTCATTTGTTATAAGTTCAACTTCTGGTTCCTTAATAAATATCAACCCTCTTATTTGTTTAAGAGTTTCATCTATGTTGGGGTTCTCATGCTCAAATGATAAAGTGACTGTAAATTTATGTTGTAGTACTTCCCAACTCGTAGTTCCTTTGCAGAGTTCTTGGTCTGTATACTAGTTTGTTGGGATGCCCTCTAATGTGTGTACAAAATGGTGAGGCCATTCCTCTAGTGGTGTCAGTTTCCATAGTGCTCTGCATTTCTCCAAGTGTCCTGTTGGTGCCCCCTGTCCATCATATTTATGTCGTCGTTTTTTTCCTTGTTCTACGCCAAACCTAATGCACAGTAACCGCTTACATTGGTACCAGTGTTTGATTGTTTCTTTGTGCATGCCCCACCATCTTGCAGGTGTTGCCTTGAGTGCTATATCTAGTGATAAGAATCTCTAATTTTCTAACACTTCATCTTCATAGCGTGTCAAGAATGCTTATATATCGTTCACCCCATGGAAATTGGGTGGTTCCCTTATCTCCGTACCTACCCATCTTATTGTGCGGTCTATCCTTGCGCATCTTCTTGTGGAAACTTTGTGTAACCACGGTTTCCAATTCTCTAAACCCATATATGAGTTTGACACACGTGAGGTGATGCTCCGCCAACTGAGTATCCCATATGCAGTTGGGTTTACGTAATCCTCATCTTGCGCAGTTGTTCTGTACAACTGGCTAATTTCCTCCAGGTCCAAGAAAGTAGGCTCTACAAACCTTTCCCCTTTCGATGGGTCTAATGGCGCAATGAACCTGTATTCTCCTGAATCGAAGGTCATTTTCCACGTCTTTAAGTTGATTATAGACTAGTTATCAAATGCCCAATCCAAGCCGAGCAATGTTGGATAAGGTGTTGTGTCATCCACTATTTCTATTACTTCGAACTTGGCTTTAGTCTGCACTCCATCCAGGCCTACTGTCACTCATTTTAATCTTCCAATTGGTAGAACTCT
Source organism: Picea mariana (assembly GCA_032191745.1). Taxonomy (NCBI): domain Eukaryota; kingdom Viridiplantae; phylum Streptophyta; class Pinopsida; order Pinales; family Pinaceae; genus Picea; species Picea mariana. The sequence continues at coordinate 27,569 of JASDQU011025577.1, read as the reverse complement.
GTGTTGATTTGCTAGTTTTAGTTGAACCGGTGAATATCCTAATGTGGGCTCTCCCATACATTGTCATGTCTTCTTGGGTAATACATTGACTTCAGATCCTAAATCAATTATAATATCTCCCATGTTGAAATCTCCAATGTTGGCGTTCAACATGAACTCCCTACTTGTTCTTCTCCTTGTATGTAGCTGATTGATTGTTTTTTGTTCTAGCTTTCCTTCTACCTCTACGCTACATCTTTCTAGCATATTTTGTAATACTTTTTACAGAGGATGGATCATTTAATAATTTTACACATGATTGCAAAAATCCTTTGATCGTACTTACTTGTCCCAAGGGCTGCATTTCTTTCGTGTGATCAAATGATGGAGGCATCTCATACTCTGGTACTTCCTTACTATGATGCGTGGTTGATGTTGACGCAATGTCTAGCTGAAAAAATTCTAATATGGATTGCTTAAATATATACTTCTCATTTTGCACGTCAAACTGCTTCCTTGGTTCAACATTCTTCTTCACCCATTCGTGTTGTGTTGGCTCTTGTCGTACTACGTCATTTCCTGTTTTATCTCCTTCGCGTCTAGCTATGTTGATTTTTCTTCCTTCATCCCTCGCTTCTGCTGAAATCCACTAAACATTTTGATTGTTTTGATTCCTCTTTTCTTGGATCTTTCCTAATAGTGTAGAACATTGTTTCGTATCATGATCTGATGCGCGATAATACATATAGGTTGTTGGTGGAAGTGGACATTCTCTTGCATAGTGTCCTGTTTGTTGACAATTGTGGCATACCACTGGTCCTCTACCTCTTCCAAAGCCTCCTCTTGTTCTTCCTCCGCTTCTGTAGCCAGCTCGATGCCCTCGCGACGTGTTATATTGAGGCGCCTGGTTATACTACGTGATATTATAGTGTGGATGTGCAGTGTTATACTGCGGTTGCACAATGTTGTATGGTTGTTGTGCGGTGTTGTATTGTGTTGGTATTTGATTACACTGGGGTGAGGATTGCCTAGTCATCATCTCTGCCTATACCCGATATGCGTCTGATGTTCTCTCTCTCATCAACTCCATGGTTCTACAATCTTTGTCATCATGGCCTACTGACTTACAAAAGTTTCAATACGAGCTCTTTGGCACTGTCTGGTACTTCTGCATCATTGGGAAGTGATATGGATCGTGGCCCTATTTCTTACATATCTCGCACCATAGTCCTCCTGTTTCTAATGGATTTGGCATTCCTGCTCTTATGCACTGTGTGAATGTTGGACATTTGTTCTTATGGTGTCCTTATTTCCTACATGTGGTACACCAAACGACTTCTCTTTTGTACTTGTTATTGTTTTGGTTTAGTTGGAATGTTAAGTTCTCCAGATCCTCCATCAAATCCTCAATGGTTGGATCTGTATTCTGATATTGGTTCTTTTCCAGTTGTAGGGCTTCCTGCAGAGCCTCTGCCTGCGTCTGAAACTTATGTTGTCGCAGTGGATATTTCAAGTGTGGTAATAGTGAGTTGACGAATAGATTCCTATGCTGCATATCTGTCATGACATATTTCATCTTTCCTTTCAGTCGCTTGAATCGCTGGTCAATCTCCCATATAGATTATCCTGGTTTCTGTCTAATCTCTCATCTCGTTCATGTATTGGTCCTCTTAACTTGGCTTCTGAAACTTATTTATCAACAACTTCTTGATATATCCAATCATTCTGGTTTTCCCTGGTGGATTGTTTATGGCTAAACTCATATACCAATATAGTGTGTGATCTCTTAATGTGATAGCTAATTGTACAAGTTTAGTGTCCTCGTTTGTGATCTATTTTTCTTCCCAATTTTTTTTATAGATAAACAGGTGCTTCTCTAGGTCCTCCGACGCTTATCCTTTGAATTCTGGTAACCTAATGGTTGGGTCATGTCCCTCCATCTTAAATGTTGAACTGGTACTTCCACGCGGTCTATATATTTGACTACTTCTTCATGAACTGGCTCCCCCAGTTGTTGTTCCCTGTGTAGATGTACTTCCTATTCTTTTCCTTCTCCTGAAATTCGGTTGTCTAAACAATGGTGTTCTTCTTGGTGTATTAGTCGCACATGGGTTTACGAGTTCCACATTGACATTGATATGGATAGGAGTGTTGCCTTCTACTTCCGCTCTTGGACCTCTCGTCTTCCTCTCGTATGTCACACGCAAAATTTCCTCAATCCCCTTCATAGCCCGAAGATCCTCTACCTCCTCTTCGTGACTTGCCAAGCCTTCCCTCGCGGCTGCGAATCTCTTCTTGGTGTTCACCTTGTATTGGTARGGTAATCTAGTGCGTGTCCTTCCACCTTTTGCCAAGGCCTCCTCCTTCTTTCCTTTATCCCCTTCTCCTTCCATTTCTCCTTTTCCTATCAGTGCTTCCCCCCTTCCCCCATGCACACAAGGAAGTTTAGTTGTCTGACTCCATTGTCATTACACATTTGTTATATAGAAATATTTTAATGGAAGTATATAATGATCTAAGATACCTACCTCGAGGTCCCTTCAATAATTCTTGTTCAGCTATGTTGTACGATTTTGTTGTATCTACTGCAAAATCTGTGATAAATCCGACAACAATGATGTCTAACCAAAAATCTACTATGCGCGTAAATTTATTATCAATGCGTTGTAATTGTACAATCTCTTCGAAATTCCACTCTAGCTATCTGATCGATTCATCGAATAGCTGTCTTTCAATATTTTGATCCACTCTTGCAGTATGTGTGGGAAATCATAGAAAAATACTGCATGCAATTCGTTGAATACGTACTTGTCCATATACTTGCGCAACGTTAACTTTGGGTTTCTGTTATCTTTCTGTGCAAACTCTAGCTCCTTTATCTTCAATCAGCTTTCGATCTCTGCCTTCGTGGGATTCCACGGTCTCAACATCCCCTTTTACCTTCACATTCTCTTACCTTCTTGTCGTCTGATCTGGTATTATTTTGACACGTCTTCCGCAGATCTCATATGCTTAATCGCATTGCCTTCCAATCAACCAACAACATAACCATCTGTCAGTTTTCCATTCCCTTTTATCTATTTACCATTACAGATTGACCCCGGTTCATAACTAAGAAGCTTCCCAACAAAATCCCTTAAATATTATCGACCCCTATGGTCACTTAGAAGGAAACACATTACACAGAGTGTACTCCGCAGTCTCACCCGAGAGATCTCTATGGGTGGCTACAATACTCAGGTGCTTGCAACTTGAGACTGAGCGAGATCTGCACCTTAAACTTTATTCAGTTTATTTAACATCTAGTATATCATTCATTCCATGCATGCAAGTGGTACAACAGATTTACTTAGTTACTTCATTCATTCATCATTCATCAACTAATCAGATGCAAAAACACATTCATTTAGTCACATAACACAGTGTTACCGTGGTTCACCCCCTCTTGGGCTATGTCCACAAAGATCTGGCTCTAAGGCTTTTATTATAGTATTGGAAATCTCCATGTCGCGCATGGTTACAATCTTAGTCTTCTTTCTTCCCACAGGATCATCGATCCCTGCGAGGCTGACTAGATCGCACCATGCTCCTCAACCTCCGATCTAACCCTCAGGATCGAATTTCTCATGCCCCTCCTAACTCCCTAGTAACTCGTACCATCCTTACAGTTCTCTTCATGTCTTCATATATATCGCCTCCCTTTCCCTTTCTCTTGATTTCCCTCTCTTTCTATGTATCTATCTCTTCTATTTATCTTTAGTTCACCATCCATTACAATGTATTACAAAAACCCTAACCCTAGCGTCATTAGGTATTCCATGCATGCGCGTGTGCTACTTTTCCTTCCAGCTGTCTCTTTCCTCTTGCAAGTTTTTCTTCCCAAAATAGCCTTTCTTTGTGATTCAGCCTGCTTCCAACATCAAGTATCATGGTGCTCTACATAGATACATCCATACCGAAATGGATTTTTTGGACATCTTGTCCTTGGGCGCAGCCTACCAATATGCTATCAAAATCGAGCAGAAGCTCCGACAAAAGACGCGAAAATTTGGGCCTAGGAACCCCGCACAAAAAAATCCAGGAAAGGGCGGCCCTAACCCAAAAAAAAGGACAGAGCAAATATGGACAGTATCAAGAAAACCAGTCAAAGCCGCAAGCAAATAAGGACACCAAAAATACAAAGAAATATACTGGGAAGTGGTACAACTTCCATAAGAGACCTTGGAATAACATTCCTAACTGTCGCTCAAAGCAGTCATTGATGGCCGAAGTGAAAGCCTTTGAATCAAATGCGGGTTCTGACTTTGATTCAAAACCAGAAAGGGTAAGATGGATCATTGACGTAGAACCCAGTGCCACCGTTGCTACCACCAAGCTCCATCCTGGTGAACTAGATGAGCCAGAAGAAGGAGATCACCACTTTCATTCATAGATGTGGGTAAAAGGCACCTCGATGCACTTCATCGTTGATAGCGGTAGCCAAAAGAACCTCATCTCAACATAGGTCATCAAACGGTTGGCCCTGCCAACAACATCACACCCACAACTCTACACCATTGGATGGTTGTGCCAAGGAAGAGATATTCACGTCAACCAACAGTGTCGATTGTCGTACAACATCAAGCCCTTCAAAGATGCGGTATTGTGTGATGTTGCTCCTCTCGAAGTTTGTAATGTTCTTTTGGGCCAACCTTATTTATGGAAACGTCATGTTGTATATGAGTCTAGGCCTCATAGTGTTATTATTACTTTCAACAGGAAATTGTAAAGGATACCCGAGGCAAACCCTCCTAGTGTTATTTCCTTGATCTATGCCAAGCAATGCAGGAAGGTCATATCTTAGACCGGGAAATTTGTCTTCTTCGTGATTCACTCTCAGAGTGAGAGAAAGATTTCAACCACATCCAGGGCCTCTGGGGCCGATCTCTCCAGACAATAGAAGCAAGTGGATAAGTTTGTCAAAGAATACTCATACATCTTCTCCTCTCCTATCGGGGTACCTCTACACTTCTAGGTCAAGCATCCCATCGATCTAACCCCAAGCACACCGCTACCCAATGGGCCAGTCTATCGCTGCTCTCTGTTAAAAAACGAGGAGATCAAGAGGTAGATCCAATAAATTCTCCACAAGAGGAACATCCGCCCCAGATCATCGCCTTGTGGGAGCCCAATCATGCTGGTACAAAAGTAATATGAGACCTGGCGACTTTGCATTGATTACCGGGCCCTGAATAAAATCATAGTCTGAAACCGRTACCTGATTCCCTGAATCGATGACCTCCTTGATAAAATCACGGGGGCAAAATAATTCAGTAAGATTGATCTGAAGTCTGGCTACCACCAKGTCCCAATAGAACATACATATGTATGGAAGACTGCCTTCAAGTCAAAAGAATGTCTTTTTGAATGGTTGGTCACACCCTTTGGTTTGACAAATGCTCCAACAACGTTTATGAGGATGATGAACGATATCCTACGACCTTTCACAAATACTTTTGTAGTGGTTTATCTGGATGAMATCCTCATCTACAACAAGACTTGGGTGGAACACTTGCAACATATTCAACAGGTTATACACACCCTGCGGCAGCACACTATATGAAAATTTGGAAAAATGCTCCTTCATCATGGAAATGGTCCATTACTTAGGCTAAATCATTGATCAACATGGTGTGAATGTGGATCCAACCAAGATCCAAGTCATCTGTGATTGTCCAGCCCCAACCACACTCACTGAAATTTGAATCTTCTTGGGCCTCGCCAATTTATATCGCAGGTTCATGTTGGGATTCTCTCATATCACATGGGCCCTCAACCAAGTAACCAGGGGTGGTGGTAAGGAGAACTTTGTGTGGGGCCTGTCCCAACAACAAGCCTTCAATGACTTGAAGAATATTTTTTTCTCATCACCATTACTTTCATTACCAGACCTACATCACCCTTTTGATATTAAGACATATGCTTTAGACTATGTTGTGGGCGCCGTTCTCACTCAACACAACCACCACGTGGCATATCATAGCGAGACACTATCAGATGTTGTTTGTAAGTACCCTACTTACGATAAAGAAATGAACTCCATTGTGAAAGCCTACCGCCAGTGGAGACATTACATTCTTTGGAAGGAGACAGTCATCCACACTAATCACAAGCCACTACAGTTGATGCAGACCCAAGGCAAATTCCAAAATGACTGCCATCAGAAGTGGTCAACATACTTACAATAGTTCCACCTCAACATCACGTATAAAACAAGAAGTACCAACTGATTTTTTGATTTCCTTAGCCGACCTCTAGTCGCGACACTCACCACGGTGCTAGACTCTTGCGTCCACAAGACCTCTGGATGGCCTCACCTCTACGAGATATACCCTGAATTCTCCACCACCTACCGAATGTTGGGCGCCAACTCAGTGGTCACTAATTTCCATCTTCAGGATGGGTTGTTGTGTCGTCTAGGCCATCTCTATGTTCCATCAAGCGAGCACACGAAGTTGATTTGGGAAGCCTACTACAGTCGGGTTGCAGGACATTTTGGCGTCAAAAATACAGTGGCAGTGTTGTAGAAATATTTCTACTGGCCAAAACTTCGACAGGATGTCGACAAGTATATAGGGTCATGCACCACCTACACTATTTCCAAAATGACCACTAAGAAATAGGGCTTGTACACCCCTCTGCCTACTCCAAACAAGACATGAGAATCCATCTCAATGGACTACAATGTCGGGCCTCCCATCCACCAGGAGGGAAAATGACTATGTTTTTGTGGTTGTTGATCACTTTTCCAAGATGGCGATTCTAGCCGCCTGTAAGAAGAACATCACAGTAGAAGCAATAAACAACCACGGTACATTTTTGGATCCCACAAACCATTATCTCAAACTGTGAAAATCCTCTCCTCAACACATTATGGTCAAGCCTCTAGTCACTGTTGGATACCAAGCTCACCAAATCCATTGCCTTCCACCCCTAGACAGATGGCCAAACTAAGGTCGTCAATCGAATGGTCATACATATCCTACGCATGTACAATTCAAAACACCCTCGCATATGGGATGAGAGTCTTCCCTATGTCCAACATAGCTACAACCGAGCCTTGCATAGCTCAACTAGCCACAACCCCTTTCAGGTGGGGTTGGGATTCCAACCATTGGACCCCATGAATGTTGCACTACCCCTAACGACCACCTCGACCGACTTGTCCCATGCTCCACCAAAAGCCGACAAAGCCACCCGATTCATTGAGAGGATCCAACACATCCGCCAAGAGGTTCAGGATATTCTACAAAAGTCTAATGCCAAGTACAAGCAGCGTCATGATCAACATCGGGTGCCACATAAGTTTCAGGTGGGCGACAAAGTTTGGTTGCACTTGCAAAAAGAACGCCTTACAGGGCCCCATCAGAAGATTCGCCCACTCCGTTATGGGTTGTACACCATAACCAAGGTTGTGGGTGACAATTCTTTTGAGCTCAACATTATCCCTTTCCTTGGCCTGCACTTATTCTTCAATGTGTCTCTCCTTCGACCATATTTCCCACCATTATTGGTCACCTCAGAGATAGCAGAGCAAATGACACCAATAGAGCACAACCCTGACATCATGCAACAAGCATCCAGTGATCAGATTGTGGACACATAGATCAAGGGCACTCAACAACAAAGGATCTAGCTTTATTGATTCGTCAATGCAGGGCAACTCCTGCACCAAGGCAAGTGGCTCACCCGGGGCCAAATTCAGTAGAAATGTCCTCATTTGATGGGGGAAATCAACGCAATGGAGACCATTGCTTCCTAAGGAGAGAGGATTGATCCAGGTGGATATCAAAGACCACCCACATATTCCACTGGCTCGAAAAACAGTTTTCCACCTGGGCAATTTTTCGAGTTCCAAACTTCTAGGCCGTTTTGAGGCCCTAAACAACGTTTTTTGGGGATTTGGGGCCCAGGTGACTACTGAGAGAACTAACCTAGGATAGTGGAAAATCTTTATTCTCGATTAGACCTTTCCAACAGGCTATCGTGCGCCTAAAATGAAGATCGTATGCAAAAGTTACGACCTCGAGAATTTGATGTACTAACTTACCCAAACGGGGCCCACATGACTTTTGGCGCTTCATCTCCTAGGGTTAGGTTTTTGGATGTCTAGGGTTTTTGATATTCATGTATATTGTAAAAAGGCTTTCAGAGCCTCATTGTAATCATCTTATTGCGAATGAGCGCAACCGTTACATCTTTTCTCAGATATAAGCCACCACCATTCCAACAAGTTTGTTTTTCGCTGCATTTTACAGTTTCAACTTATTTCCTTATTGAATAGAAAACCAGTTTTACTGTATCTCTGTTATTCTATGTTAA
>JASDQU011025577.1:0-15619 GCA_032191745.1 Picea mariana | reverse complement strand
AGGATTATGCTCTCTTTAATAGTATTCTGCTTGATAAATCAATTTTAACTTTAGAGGAATTTACATTATTCACAAGATTTTGTTGTGCTAATATGTAATGTCCCTATTTTCAGGTTCCCTTGTTCTGCAGTTGGAGATGACTTCCGATGATTTTGTCAGCCTAGACAAAGGGGTGAGGTTATGTTATCAGTGAGTTCGGGGGATTTTGAGAAGTCGTATGAAGCACAGCCTAGTACATAGACCATATTTCATCATCGAGATCACTTCCACATAGTTTGATCTTGGGTATGTGGCATTTCGATGATTCTCTTAATTCGGGAGTATTATTGAGCATAATCTAATGAAAAGAACTAAAGGTGTTATTTGGATCATATTATCTAAGGGGACACCTTAGTGTAATATCTCATTAGAACCATGATGAAAATCTCTAAAGGTTGGGATGATGAGGAAGGGACTTCTAGCATCCATAAATGTCTTAAAAGTAGATTAATCACTTTTTGGCATTAAAAGGGGGTTCAAAAGGTTATACAATAACTTTAAGATTAATAGTTACTTAAGTATTAGTAAAAGTGAATTTTAATCTTTAAGTGGAAATTAAAAGGGGAATGAGGGTAATGAGGATTAAGTCAAAGAGGAAAGATATAGAAGGAGCATCGAAGAAATATAAAATGAGGGGTAGCACTTCACTTTCCTCGTTATGTTTGGATTTATCTCTTGTTGAAGTGCTCTTGTGAGCCAAGGTTTTCGTTGGGTTTTGGGCATAAAGCCTTCCATTGTGGTTTGGTTTCAGTGGTGCAATATCTTCCCTAGCTAGACAAGGAGGAGGATCCATTTAGGATCTTCATTTGAGATTCATTTTGTGGTTTATCTTYAGTTTAGAGGTGTAGCGACTTGCTTAGGAGGCTTTCTGTAGGTGGTCATGGCATCTTCCGGGTTTTTGGTTTGAGCATTGTGTATTTAGTTGATGTATTATAGCTGCCATAACATCCATTAGAACTTGTTAATGTTGTGTTCAGATTTCCATTCATAATAAAAATACTCCATGTTGTCTCTTCTATTTCATGTCTACTTGGATTGCATGCAATATGTTTGACAACAGCCTATTATTAGTATGTATGCAAATTGTTTGTAGAAAGTTATCAACCAAGTTTTTGGCATAAGAACATATGTAATGAAAAGTGATTGACAAAATCACATAACCAAAAACAACACAATCTATGTAGGATATGATTCATGGTGGTAGGTTCAGCCTTTATAGGTATTTCATCTTGAAGTTTCAGGAGAGGAGGATGCAAAATGGAAACGGTGGTCAGACGGTCATGATCAGAGTGGCACAACATCATCATGGTGGTTCCTTTCTAAGATTATCTTGGGACCCTAGGATTTCAGTATTAGACAGTTCAACAACTGACACAGATGAGAAAGTTGACTTTTTCTTTCATGATATTGGTTCACTGGTGGAGCAGTTCTTTGAGGGGTTGATCGAGTTTTTGCAATGTCGAGTTTCTCTACTTACCTACAGTATCTAGGAGGCTTCTTATGTTAGTAATTTATGAGATGAAAAGTTGAGCAGAGGATGTTTCACATCTTCCAAGTTGATTTAGGACCCCAGTGTCATTTTTAGCTTCAGTCTGATTGAGTCTATGGAGTGTCAGGTTGTGATGGCATTGCTTGAGGACAAGCAATCTTTGGGAAGGGAGGATTGTAATGTCTCCATTTTCATGTTCCCTTGTTTTTCAGTTGGAGATGACTTCTGAGGCTTATGTCAGCTAGACATAGGGGTGAAGTTATGTTATTAGTGGGTTCATAGGATTTGGAGGAATTATATGAGGCACAACCTAGTACATTTACCATGTTTCATCATCGAGATCACTTTTGCATAGTTCAATCTTGGTTCTGTGGCATTCAGACGATTCCCATAATTCAGGAGCATTATTGAGCATAATCTAATTAAAAGCACTAAATGTGTTATTTGGATCATATTGTCTGAGGGGACACCTTAGCTAATAGCTCGTTGGAACTAAGACGAAACCTTTAAAGGTTTGGATGATGAGGAAGGGATTTCCAAGGTTTGAAAATGTATTAAAATCATATTAATCACTTTCTGACATTAGAAGAGGGTTAAAAGGGTTATAAAGTAACTTTAAGATCAATATTTACTTAAATATTAGTAAAAGTGACTTTTAATATTTAAGTGAAAATTAAAAGGGGAATGAGGGTCATTAGGATTAAGTCAAAGAGGAAACATCTAGAAGGGGAATTGAAAAAATATAAAAGGAGGGGTAGCACTTCACTTTCCTCATTATGTTTGGATTGATCTCTTGTTAGAGTGCTCTTCTAAGCCAGTTTTTTCATTGGACTTTGGGCATAAACCCTTCCATTATGGTTTGGTTTCAGTGGTGCAATATCCACTCTAGCTAGACAATGAGGAGGATCCATCAGAGATCTTCATTGGATCTTCATTTTGTGGTTTGTCTTCAGTTTAGAGGTGTAGCGACTTGCTTAGGAGGCTCTTGGGGATTTCTATAGATGGTCATGGCATGTTCCAAGTTTTTGGTTTGAGAATTGTGTATTTAGTTGATGTATTGCAGTTTCCATAACAACCATTAGAACTTGTTATTGTTGTGTTCAGAGCTCCATTCATAAGAAAAATACTCCATGTTGTCTCTTCTATTTCATGTTTACCTGGATTGCATGTAATATGTTTGACGAAATTCTATTAGTAGTATGTATGCAAATTGTTTTTAGAAAGTTGTCAACCAAGTTTTTGGCATAAGAACATATGTAATGAAAAATGATTGACAAAAACATATAAACAAAAACAACACAATATATGTAGGATACAATTCAAGGTAGTAGGTTCATCCCTTACATGTATTTCAACTTGGAGTTCCAGAAGAGGAGAATGCAGACTGGGCATGGTGGTTGGATGCTCATGATCAGAGTGGCACATCGTCAACATGGTGATTCATTTATGAGATTAGCTTGGTACCCTGGGACTTCAGTATTAGATAGTTCAGCAACTGACACAGATGAGAGAGCCAGGTTTTGATTTCACGATATTGGTTCCCTAGTGGAGCAGTCCTTTGAGGGGTTGAGCGAGTTTTTGCAATATCAAGTTGATCTACTTACCAACAGTATCTAGGAGGCCTCTTATGTTAGTACTTTTTTGGATGACGATTTAAGCGGAGGATGCTTCACATATTCCAAGTTGGGTTAGGACCCTCGTATCATTTCCAACGTCATTATGGTTCAGTTTGTGGAGCGTCAAGTTGTGATGGTGTTTCTTAAGGAAAAACAATCTTTGGGAAGGGAGGATTGTAATGTCCCCATTTTCAGGTTCCCATGTTCTGCGGTTGGAGATGAATTTTGAGGCTTATGTCAACCTAGACAGAGGGGTGAGGTTAAGGTAACAATGAGTTTGAAGGATTTGGGGGATTTATATGAGGCACAACCTAGTCCATTTACCATCTTTCATCATCGAGATCACTTATGCACACTTCGATCTTGGTTCCATGGCATTCCAATTATTCCCATAATTCGGGAATATTATTGAGCTTAATCTAATTAAAAGCACTAATGGTGTTATTTGGATCATATAATATGAGGGGAAACCTTAGTGTAATAACTTGTTGGAACCGAGACGAAAATATATAAAGGTTGGGATGATGAGGATGGGACTTCCAACGTCTGGAAATGTCTCAAAAGAAGATTAATCACTTTTCGGCATTAAGGGGGGGTTAAAAAGGATATAAAGTAACTTTAATATGAATAGTTACTTAAATATTAGTAAAAGTGACTTCTAATCTTTAAGTGAAAATTAAAAGGGGAATGACGATCATGAGGATTAAGTCAAAGAGGAAAGATATAGAAGGGGCATCGAAGAAATATAAAATGAGGGGTAGCGCTTCACTTTCCTAATTATGTTTGGATTGATCTCTTGTTAGAGTGTTCTTATGATCCGAGGTTTTCGTTGGGTTTTGGGCATAAACCCTTCCATTGTGGTTTGGTTTCGGTGGTGCAATGTCCACCCTAGATAGACAAGGAGGAGGATCCATCTAGGATCTTCATTGGAGTTTCATTTTATGGTCTGTCTTCAGTTTAGAGGTGTAGCAACTTGCTTAGGAGACTCTTTGGGATTTTTGGAGGTGGTCATGGCACATTCTAAGTTTTTGGTTTGAGCATTGTGTATTTAGTTGATGTATTGTAGTATCCATAACAACCATTAAAACTTGTTATTTTTGTGTTCGAAATTCCATTCATAATAAAAATACTCCATGTTGTCTCTTCTATTTCATGTGTACTTGGATTGCATGCAATATGTTTGGCGAAACTCTATTAGTAGTATGTATGCAAATTGTTTATAGAAAGTTGTCGACCAAGTTTTTGRCATAAGAACATATGTAATGCAAAGTGATTGACAAAAGCATACAACCAGAAACAACACAATTACACAAAATATCATAATAYTCCATCCTAGCTTATTTGGGTATATTACATAATATCAATCTCACTTTTAATATCTAAGATTGATTAGAGATGTTATCAACAATTATGAGKCAAGGAAAGATGAGATTGAATGAAAATTAAAAAAAATAAATTAAGAAAAAATGCCTCGGGTGAGCTAAAAATGATAATGCAAGGAAAAGGTCTCCATTGGAGAGTTGGATTGTATTGTAATAACTTGAATAATCAAGTTGCCAAAATCATGTATCGTAACTATTGTCGTTGTGTTGAAACTATTGGAATCGATGTAACACGTTCTTTGTATACATCATATTGTTCTTGAATTTAATTAATATGGTGTACATTCTAATATTTTGTGTTATTTTAGGGATGTGTCTTGTGCTAGTTTTATGTAAATAAAACCACACAAAACACAACTTAGTGTCATTCTTACAATATAGTGCAGAATAATTTATTTAAACGTTATAGTTATATATCTATTGAAGACAAAAATATTACTAGGGGAGTTTGTAATGCAAAAACAATAATAATTAAGAGGTTGAAATGCCCAAAACTGTCATTTTTACAATAAAGTGTAGAAGAATTCATTTAAACATTATGGTTATATACCTATTGAAACAAAAAAATATTATTATGGGAGTTTGTAATGCAAAATCAATTGTTAACAATGATAAGCTTTGTTGATTAGTATATAATCCATCTAATAGAAGATATATGTGGCAAGAATCGTGAAGACAAAAGTATTTGTAGTGTGTGTTGATAGATAGGATAGATTGGAGATTAAAATCTATGCTTATTGAACCAACAAAGGGATATATAACAATTTAGAAATAAATAATAAATAGATAAATATGATAATATCACATCAAGGTCTTTCTATCTTATAGCCTACAAGAATCATTATTGTTCACTAAAAATTTGCAATTGCTTGGTTCCAAACCAATTCCACGCCACTTTCAAGCTTGTAATATAGTAAGAAACATACACAACAAGACTAGAATTTAGCTTGAAATAGGTTACACCCTACACTACTTTGTAAGATATGTGCATACTATTTTGCAAGATGGCCTAACCATGGCATTCACTTCACATATTTGAGACTAGTCTGAGCATGTGTTGAGAAAATGTATATATCTAACATCTTTTGGACATGTTTTATTCTAGATTTTTGTAGATAAATACTTTTCTATTTTTTGCCATGTTAGTTATCAAGTATCAACTATGCAAGAACTTCTAGTTATAGTTATGAATTTGTGTATCACTCAATTTGCATGTCTATTTGCCATATTTTCTAGTGTTGTTCAATTTGGCACAATGTCAAGTGCAACATTCTTTTCGCATTCTCATGTCAAGGGAATTTGATATTTGACATGGTGTACCAATTTTTAAATGATGATCACTAAAATTTGAAATTTGCATTTTGTCATTTTATGCACCTCTGCTATATTTTTCTAAATTTATTTGAAATGTTTTTCTATTTTATTTACCCCAAATGTTGGTGTATTTTGAATTTTCTATTGGTGCATTTTCCATCAAGCCTAGACATTGACAACACCATGCTTGTTTTTGGTAGTTTTTACCTTTAAAAAATGAAAATTTGTTTTGGAAGATGTTTTCTTTTGCATGCCAACTAAAAATTCGCTATCAAATATGTATATACAAATACAGTAAAGATATATTTACATAAATATAGTATAAATGAAAATGTAACCAATTTATCATTTTTAATAATTTACTCAYTATTTAACTAAGTGCATTCTAAGTTTTTAATATACATGAAAATGTAAGCAATTTATCATTTTTAACAACTTACTCACTATTTAATTAAGTGCATTCTAAGTTTTTAATATAAATGAAAATGTAACCAATTTATCATTTTTAGCAATTTAACCGCTATAAAATTAAGTTCATTCTARGTTTTTAACTATCATATGCAATTCTCTTGAAGTGCAAGATATGAAATACAAATTATTTCCATATTGATTTAAGTTGTCATATGCCCATTTCTCTCATGCATATTAAATTTATTCTCTCATTGGAATGATAGCTCTACACTAATTTTTCTATATGGTTCCAAAGAAAATGATATGTACACAAAAATATACTCAACATTTAACTAAGATGAACATAACATTACCAATGTCACTCAATGTAAATGTGATATGTAACCTTCATGGATATTCCAATTGTCGGTTCACCAAAATATAATTACAACTACAACTACAATGAATCTATGCTTCGCTGCATGACTATTTTTTTGTATTTTTGATGCTTTGACATAAATAAAAACACGCCATTCAAAATTTTTAACTACTTTGAAATTAAAAAATAAAACTACAATAGAAAAGACACAATATATACCCTAGGAACTTGATGAGGGAAAACCCTACAAGAAATGAAAGACCATATTTTGTATTTTATATAATGGAGACTACAATATAGAGAAAAAAACAAACCAAGCTCATTGAAAAGCTATGAGACACTATGCTCCATTACAATTCTCTCTCTCTCTCTCTCTCTCTCTCTCTCTCTCTCTCTCTCTCTCTCTCTCTCTCTCTGATGCTAGTATTCACTACATGCTCATTACTTAATTCTATGGAACAACAATGTTGTCAAAAGAAAGTGAATGTGTTTCCCTCCTCTTGCTAGGGTTTTGATAACTAAAATTAGGGTTAGGTTTCGGGTTTCAAAACTCTCTTGGAATCCTCATGATGCTTCTAAAAGTCTCTAGCAGATTCTCACACATTATTAACATCATGAAGGAATCATGGTGCAATGGAAAAGCTGCCATTTGGACCTATGGGGAATAATTGGACCCTTACCTTGTTGAGGGTACAACTTTCATATACAAACTTTGTTTGACAAAAACAAAACACCATTGGAAAGCTATAAAGTACAGTCAAGACCTCATCATCAATCTTAAAGACCCAAAAATTCCACTTCGACTCAAACCAAAGGATTTTCAGTTCTAGTCCATCAATKTAAGTTTTAGTATTTGGCTCATACCAACCCCTCTATATCCCAAATTATTTCTTATTCTTTCTAAATCATCAATAATCTCAGACGRTAACTATGTAGATCCATTTTGGATCAACATGCCAATGGTGTACATCAATTGAGATTGGATGTCAGCATAATAGACATCACCAATGATCAATTGAAGGTGATGAAGATAATTTCAACCCACAATCACAAATTCTTCTGAAAAGGAGCATGGATGTAATCTAGGATCTAGTCTATGAGCATTGAAAGAGGGGCATTTTCACTATATACAAATTTCAATCCCTGATCCTCAACATTCAAATGATAAAAATGAATTACTCTTGTTTTTATGTCACATCATGCATATATTTTTTCTCTTAACAGATTGTGGTTGTTGAGCTATTCTAATTACTAGAATGTCATGTGGCAGCTATCAAGGTTACAATTTTCATAGAAAACAATTGGTATGGTGGATTGTAGTTATAGAATAAGAACATTGGACTAAAAGAATTTTAAAAATTGATAAATTCAAGTTTTAAAATATAAAAAATATAAAATGATTTGATAAAAGTATGTTTAGCATCTTATAAGAAATGCAGGTTCCCAAGAAAGTTAGAATGTTTCGCACACCACATCCAGAAAGATGAAAAATTCCCGTAACATTGGGCTTGGAGTTGGTTTAAAACTCCAAAATGACCAACTAATTATATAAGAAAATCTTACCTATATATACATCATTTAATAGTTCTTTTTCATAATTGCAGCATCTGCAGTGTTCATAACATGTTTAACTCTTGTTGGCTTCTCCCATCCATTACAAATATGCATTTTCATATGAATATGGGCACAGAAACCCACCCAATAATATCCTCCTTGGTAATGTTGAAAATTGACCACTTTATAGCACTGAGTGTTGCTACCATATCATTGCAATAGTTTCCAAAAAAAACTTTTTAACTTGAGCATTGCCTCAGATCAAACAAGAAAAAATATTGGAAATATGAAGGTATTTTACCTAGAAAACTTAAGAATAACTGTCTTTGAAACCACTGGAAATTTTGATATTTTCGAGATCTTGAATATGTTTTTTAATAACAGGAAAAAACCCTTAGTTTTTCAACTTTTTATATGGTGAACCATAAACATAGTTAAAAGGGGTCCAAAACTCAAATATGGATCTTCTTTGTTAAAATGGTACTTAAATATATCTCGATAGTACATCTTAGAAACTACAAATTTCTCTAAATTCATATATCATCCTTCCAACTATCCTTTCAAACATGAAAAATAATTATATGCAAGTTCATGGATATATTATCAAGCTTCAAAAATCATCTAATGACGGTGCTTCAAGGCCCTGTGATCTCTGCTCATATTGGTTTAGCTTTTAACACATTCTTCTATACATAACACCACCAAGTTCTGTACTAGAGAGGATAGGATGCTTGTTGTAAGTTGTAATGACAAGATAACAAACCCTTCCAAGTTTTTGTTGCATTAGAAAAAGAATTCGAAAGAAAACAAAATATCAAGTAACTAAAATCTAGTCACAGTTGCATTGTTAATGATGCTTGGTCCATATCAGAAGGGAGTTCACTCTCGTGTCCAGAAATAGTGAAACCCATTATACACAGCTAAACATAATTTTATTTTTTATATATTTAGAAAGAGAAGGGAAGAAATGATTCCCGAGAAGGTTCTCTTATTGTTTTCTTTTGGTGGTGGAGGGGGTTGACTGATGTGGTAATTTTTTTGCTTCTCCTAACATAAACACTTTTTCTTTCTTCTGAAAATGCATTAGAGATTTCATTTTTAAGTAATTGGGTAGTACACCAAGAATGATACATCATTTAGCTGAATGACAGTCACACAAATACCTCCTCCCTACTTGGGCAAGTATGGACTAGAATGTCCACCTTGGTGGCTCTAACCTCAAGAATCTACATCCTTCCAATGGTTCCAAAAAATGAAAAAAACGATTTACAATTCCATCGAGGATGATTTTAGGGGCTAAATTTCACTCATGGGATAATTTTCCATGGTTTTTCCCAAAAAAATGTTCTCTATTCTAAAAATGATTCGCCCAAATTCTATAGGATAAAATAATTTTACCTTGAAAATCGCCAAAATTTTATAAAAACTATATAAAATCTTTAGAAATTTGAATATTTTTACAAAAATATCGCCAAACATGTATAGTTGGCATATGAAGAATTAGTAAGATTCGCCAAGGTTTCTACACTTTAAAATAAATTTCCATCCTTAAAATCATCCATGAATTCCACTTCACTTTATTTATAACACAAGCTCCTCTCACTTGTCTTCAAGAGGCCAAAAATCATACCTTCCACTAGAGCTATGCAAACCATCATCAAGTGTACCAGACACATCAAGATTTACCACTTTCAAGACCTTTACCAATTCTTAAAGAAGCTTCTATCCTTCGAGCAAATTCTTCATCACTAGAGGCTAACATGTATAGAAGAAGGAAATTTAAAGTATTTTCAACAAGGACGTCATGCCGAGGAATGATCCAAGAATGCAAAGAATAATTGAAGAACCTTAAAAGAGAGTAACAAAATATTATTTATTGAGTAATGTCATTAACCACCAACTCAAAAGCAACATATAATAGTGCCATTTAAGATATTTTCATGACCTTGGAAATTCAATTAAATCCAACAATGGCCTGACTCTCTTCAAGTAATGGTACTTTGGCTGAATTAGTGACAAAATATATTTTAGCAGCATTGGGAAATCAACAGTGATCATGCCCAACATTTGGGGAGGAATTCCCAATGCAAGGAAGTATTTTGTAGTGACCTCAAACTTGCCCAGTATGTTGCATCCAATAAGTTCTGGCTCTAATGCAATTACCTTGCAAATATCTTGCTCAGGAACTCTAGATCTTTCTATTAGGAACTTTACCCGAAACCAATGATATTAAAGTGGTCAAACAAGGAAATTATATACAATATGAAACGATAAATATCCAACCACAAAAGGTAAACATCAGAGTATTAATTAGATTGAAGCTAGATATCTCAAGTGTGTTAATAAAACAACATAATAGGACTCTAGTAAATATTTGATGAATTTGAACAAAATTTAGGCTWTGAGTCACTTGCAAKAGGCATAAAATACAATTKGCATGAAATGTAGTTTGTAGAAAAGGAGATTTGAGTGTTTCACTAAAGGAAAATAAATAAATTGAGACCACAACTTATATCCCACATGATTCATATTCTTGACTTTTGACAGCAAAATAACATCTCATCGAAAAACATGTCCTATATATTTTTCCTCTGGAACATAGGAAATRATATTCATTTTTTCTGATTAAAAATTTTAAACTAAACATAGTGAAAATTTCACAAAATCTCCCTTTTTCTTTCCGATTCATCTTCTCTCATTCAAGTTCTTCTAACACCTAGTCATTCTTATCTATTTTAGGTTTCTCCACCATTCAAGCACATTTCTAGAAATAGAAAATTCTAAAGTTTTATTATAAACCATATTGCATGTCTTCCAATCACTGTTTAGGAATGTTAAATGCCAAGACTACATACTCTCAGTGGACACCTTAGAGAGACGAAGGTGTCTTCAATGCAAAAATTTCTAGTTTGACATGATATATAAAAATAAACTCTTTAGCATCCCTGGAGTGTTCTAGGCACTCCCATTATTTATGGACAGCTAATTGCACTCTCTAGTCCCACTTACCTTTTCTCTTTCTCATTGGTTGGACAGTTATAGAATCATTGTATCTTAACTTATATGGGTGGATATCATGATATCATCATATTCAATGAACAAACGTCGAAATAATGTACTTTTTGGATATCAGAAGAAAAAAAAAATGATTTCTCGTGGAGAGGAGACAAACAATTAAGATAACATTTTTTATATGACAAAGGAATCCTACAAAATGAAAGCAGCGTGGAGACCTTTCTCTAACATAGCATTCTAAAGAAAAAACTCAATGAAATATTGACTTCAAGTTTATCATCCGCATAGAAAGAATAAGAGTTGTCAATGCCTTGTCTAATTTTACACGAGAATGAGAAAATCCAGATAATCATGATCTTGATGATACAACTAGTATATGATAAGCAATTCCAGAAGGAGGACCAATTTCATATATTCTCAGTTTTCTTATCAAACCATGGGCCTAGCAAGCTTGGCATTTCTCAAGGAAAGCTTTCCTTCCAGCTCAATACTCCTAACCTCCTATAGAAAACTTAAACTATATAAATTGAAACGATTTTCTCACCTGGACCCTCAATCCACTAGTGATTTTTCATTCGGTTGATAGAAATAATAAAGTGAGTGCCAGGAATGCATCCATCCTAGGGGATTTTGGAAAGCAGCTCACCTACATAACAAGAATCAAGATTAACTTGAATAAGGTAAAACATCAAACAGCCTTCTAGGAGGAAAAACACGAGGCCAAGTATGTTGAACTTTTCAAGTGTTGCAAGGGTTGCTAAATCCAAAAAAGATAAAGGAGCTCATGTTAGGACTAGAATCGAGATTAACTTGGATAAAGCAAAATATGAAATTCCCTACCAGGAGGAAAAACACAAAGCCAATAATGTTAAACTTTTCAAGTGTTGCAAGGGTTGCTAAAGCCAAAAAAGATAAAGGAGCTCATATTAGGACTGGATCACATTGTCTCAAGACGTGAAATGGACTCATAAAGTGCAGTGAAGGGGCAAGGAACTAGACAACAAAGATGGCTACAAATGTGATGTGAGCATGGGGTGAGGCTTGGATGGAAGGATTAGTTTAATCATCAACAGTTGAGACAGATTTTTCCCTATCCCAACCAAAGGATGACCTTGAGTTACTCTGCCGACAAGTGCTTCTACAACGCAGTGTTAAGCCGACCAACCAGAGAAACATGTTCCATCACGAGCTTGGATGATCTAAGTGTTCAAAGAAAAGCAAGCCTGCCTTTTCGGAAGGAGTGTTATGATGTGTTGAATGGATTTGTAACGTGGGTAACCTGACATCAACATAAACCAACATGGTGTGCATCTATTAAGTGTCGACAGGCCGACTTGGTGATTGGGATATTCAAATGCTTGCATTACCATGTTAATTTATTTTTAAATTGAACATTTGCAAAAACCCTTTTAATCCCTCCTGACATTTGATTGATCCAGATTGATATGGATCTACATTGATTTGTTCCCAACGGGGAATAACTCTCAAGAACATTGGTCTATATTACTATCTATGTGTGCTTTGAAAAGCAAGACAGATGAAGTCTTCTTTATTATTTGATCAAATTAAACCTTACTCGCACTAATCTTCCAAGCCCTCTTATACATTTGTAAGTCGAAATAAAAAGAAAAAAGAAGAAATGATATAAATAGAGAAAATGTTTTTTCTTGAATTCAAACCAAAGTAGATCCTACCTGAAGAGTTGCGAGAAAACTAACAAAAGTGTTCATGCACATGCATTTGTTCATAAAGAATTTAGCTTAAGAGAAGTCCATCCTAAATACCTAAATAGAGTGTATGTCTACTAAGCCTCCCGAGCATAAGATTCACATAGTAGACCCAATCATCTGGGAGCTTATTTCCTAATTACTTATGGGGCTAAAGGTTTTGTTAAGGTTGCTATTGCAAGCAAGAAAAGGTAAACATAAAAAAACAAAAGAAGTACTGCAAATAACAAATGCAATCTAAGAAAAAWTATTAAAAGGCAGACAAAACAAATGAAGACATTATATGTAAGGTCCAATCTATTCTAACCTGTTAAACAAAACAGTTAACAACCTACTTGAATGTAAAGGTACTCCAACTTAGAAGAAGGGTGTGTGGCCTCCTTCCTTGATACCCTGTCAAGGAKCCTCTACTTGGTTGCTAGAAGTGTAGCGTCATTAACTATACTTGTATTATGAAGATTTCAACTTGTGTCCTTGAGGAAGAAGCTAGAGAAATCTACATAAATTGTTGAAAGAAATAAGTTGTTTTGGTCTTGTTAACCCCCAGTTGTACTTGTGCAGGTGCATCTAGACATTGACATTGATCGGAATTCAGAGCTCATCCCAGAGTCAATTTCATCAGATTCCAGGAAAATCTTACTTTTAGCAGTTTGCTTTCTACCAATATCCGGAGATCTAGGGGCCCACGTGTCAGAGATCTTGTTCAGTTTTTTGTGCGCATTTTAGACCATGTTTTGGATCTTGTAAAAAGTCGTCTCCCAATGCAATGATATTGTTTCTTTATTATGATATTACATACATATTAAACTCCATGATTGTCCTAGCAATCAAAGTTTCAATTAATAAAGAAGAGTTGATAGCATATAGAAAAATAAATAAAATTAATCATGTTGCATTGCAATAACTTAGTTTGTCAAATAATGCTACTTAATGGCACTATAACTGTTGCATTTCAGTGAAAATGTTTTTTTCTTTCTAAAGGATGGATTCTATCAAACATAAATTACCCATCCCACATAATCATGATCTAGTACTACAGAAGCCTGACATTTAATGGACTAAGTAATTCAGTGAAAATGTTTTTTTTTGCCTAAAGGATGGATTCTATCAAACATAAATTACCCATCCCACATAATCATGATCTAGTACTACGGAAGCCTGACTAAGTAGATAAGGTAGTAATATTATGTTTATGCAATATCAAAATATTAGAGGAAAGAAACGTCTATGATTTAATCTCAGCAAAAGGACATTCCACAGAACCAACCAAACAAAAATTGGCACAGAAGGGAAAATATCATGACAAGGTGTATAATTTATGACACTATAACTGACAAGATTATAAATGACAATAGAAATGATGCAACATCTCTATTGACCAATAGTATTTTCATGCATTCTGTAATTTATAAATTAAAGAAAATATCAATACAAGGCTATGTCATAAGTATGATTTTTTTTTGACAAGGTTTTATGTTAAAAWTTTTGGAAATTTAGCAAGAAATTCACCAACAACTTCATCATAAACTCCAATTGCAAGCAAAAAACGAACCTTCAGAAAAGACAGAATGACCAAGATTAGTTGTGAAATTTCTCTCCCAGTGTGCACTTTGGCACCTCTACCTGAACATTAGTGCACATTTTCATTCAACAGAGCTGACATGAATTTCACCTTAAAAAATGTATCCTGAAATCTCTTCACTCAGAAATAAAAATGATGCAAATATTGACTACTATGAGATGGATGAGGACAAGCATAGAAAATTTGTAAGTCTAATATGAACAACTAGACTTGGTAGAACTCAAAACCAATACCTTCGAAGCAATATGATATCTTAGATTGAGCAAGAAAATAAAAGGTTCTTTTATAAGTAATCTCCTCATGCCAGAGTAYTGAACTCCAAAATAGAATAAGTATTTCACAAGAGGCTTCCACTCCTCAACATTACAAGCAAGAAGTTGTGGCTTCGATGATATCAATCTTCCTAGATCTCTATTGTCAATCCTAAATTCTTTCAAGTATTTCACCTGAAAGAGAAGAAAAGAAAATTTCTCACTTAGAGTAAAGTTGTTGAAACTATTTTAATTCTAAAAAAAAATAGGAAAGAGCTACTTCACATCATTTATTATGATTGTTCCTTGGAAGGAGGATGTATATTCAAATAATCTATAAAATAAAAATAAAAATCAAGGAATGAAAGATAGATCAATTTCAATACTCCATAAAAAAAAAAATACAAGAATGCAAAATGCATTCAAATCAATCATTGATTTGGCAAGATTTCCTAAATTTATTGCAGAACGAGTAAAACAACCATTCATATGGCAAGTCTTCGTGGAGATAAAATGGAGTGTAACAAAACTTAGGAACTTGCAAGAATTGCATAATGCACTTCCTCTTTAGTTATATATATATATGAGAACATCAATAGAATCCGTACGCCCCATATGAAATCTAAAGGGCTAACTCAACAACTTGGGAGACTCCTAAAAATGAATGCCATCCAAAATCAAATAAATCATCACCACCTAATAGCCAAATAGTGGTTTATAGAAAATTTGTTGATGCTTATGAATAATTCTTTCAAGGGTATGATAATCACTGCACTATGGACATGAAATAAAGAGACAAGGATACTAAGTCAATCAAGTGGACTCCATATATGCCTACTCAATCACTGTAGGAAAGAAAAACTGGATTAGATTTCATAGAC
>JASDQU011025576.1:45956-75529 GCA_032191745.1 Picea mariana | reverse complement strand
CTTTTTTGTGACATAGAACAACAATAGTGCCACCATATCCCCCTAGTCATCATCGAGATATATGAACACATTATGAAAAGTACATTCAAATATAAGGTATCTAACATACCTTTCCATAATTGTTCATTGGATGCACATTTGTGAAGTAGTTTCCTGAATCAGTTATCGATACCAACTTTGAAAAGTTTCATCGTGGGACTTCTGGGTTGTCGGATCCATACTTTCATGTAATGGAAGGAATCAGGGTGTGTTGAAGAGATGTCCACTCCCAAAAGTTCATTCAAAAGCTAGAGGTGGCCTCCAGAGAACCATGGAAAGGAGCAGTAATATCCAACTATAATGAAAGTGTTTCTTAGAGTCATGGGTATCTAAATATTCACCAATGAACTCATTCAGTACATAATGGGCCCAAGTGATCTAGATTATTTCTAGACACTTCTCAACTATGATGACAACCTCAAATGAAAACTCCTCCTTTGTACAATTGAACAAGATTTTACAGGCAATCAACTGAGTAGAAAATCTAACCAGTTGAGCATTGATCTCCAAAATTATAACCCCCTAAATTTCTCGACGTGTACTCTACGTTCCATAGAATTCATGGTGGGTGGCATATTTAGTGGTTAAATATTTTTCTGTCACTTTTCCATGCATGGGTAAACTGGTAACCCTTTGGATTTCTTCTTTATAGACCATTTATTTCCCCCAAAGCCACAGATATCCACTGTGAAGGCGAGTAAGTAAAAAGTGGATGAAAATGATCACCATCATGGTATTCCTAAAGTGAGGGAAATCAACCAAAGACAGGATGTTGGCTTGTTGAGGAGGCTTGGCCCAATCCTATGTGACCACAGTCTACACTTCAAAATAGTCTTGCATAATTGTGAATAGCCAGGTTGGGGAGCTCATCGGGATCTCGAACATCATAGTTGATGAAGTCAACATCCTACACTTTTCTTATCAGGTACCTTATGCAACTCACATGTGGAGGGAATGGGGGCTCTTGTATTTGTCAATATTGAGTGGTATTATATTTATCATGGGCCTACTTCCTGCTTGATGAATCCAAATAAAATGTTCTCGTTGATCTTGCGATGTGTTGTTTTCTATTTTTAGGATACTATATTTTTTCTTGGGTCTACTCAACTCTGCTAAAGTTATGAATTTGAGAACCCTTTCTTATAGGAATAGGAAGGTTAGTTCCTAGCTGGCCAAGTATTAATTCGAAGAGATAAAACTTTTCAAGCGGGTATGGAAGTACAGTTGGGAGGCATGCATGAATTCATTATTAAGTTGGAGTGCTGTAATGTATCCTTTGACACCCACTGGAAGATTCATCCTTATACCATCCTATCCATCCTGTTAAATGTAACTGATTGAGAAGATTCCCCATCGACATTCTAGTTTTTTGAGCTACGTTTTCCCTTTCCCATTTCTGTTGCATGGCCACCTCCTTGTATTTCCAATTGTGCATAATCCTAGGGTCAGATTTTAACAATTATTGTTGGTTGCCTACTTTAATAACCTATCCCAAAGGCACCATACAATGGCTATGTCACTCTTTATAGCATGAATAGATAAGACTCGTCATAGTTTAATCAAGATAATGAAATCTCTGTACATGCACTAGTCTTATTATTTGGGGGAACCGCACATGGTTCTTGCACACCCTTGCATCTGTTCTCCTTTGGTTATTTGGTTGCAATGAACCTGGGTGGGATATAACACCTCTTCACATGTGTTCATCTGGTAAATTGTCACCATTGAGGAATAAAGTTTGACCTTTCCAGATCCGATGGTATTCACTGG
Source organism: Picea mariana (assembly GCA_032191745.1). NCBI lineage: Eukaryota > Viridiplantae > Streptophyta > Pinopsida > Pinales > Pinaceae > Picea > Picea mariana. The sequence goes on along the minus strand of JASDQU011025576.1, from coordinate 73,720 downwards.
CTTCTTTGTACTTCCTTATTCCTTTGGGACCAGGGATGATTTTAAGGATGGAAATTTATATTAAAATGTAGAAAAATGGGTTAATCTTACTAGTCCTTAATATGCAAAATGTAAAATGATTGGTGATAGTTTTGTAAAAATATTCAAATTTCAAAGGATTTTGTATAGTTTCTATAAAATTTTGGCGATTTTTAATGTAAAATAATTTTATTCTATGGAATTTGGGCAAATCGGTTTTAGAAAAATGGAAATTGACGAATCTTGTTTTTGGAAAAGCCAAGGAAAATTAGTCCGCTTGTGAAATTTAGCCCCTAAAATCATCTATGTTTGGGACGAGTCTGTTTTGTCAATGGGGTGAAGTGAGATAAGATAGGTGGATAGTCATTTTTTTGCATTATATGGTGAATCCAAAGAAATTCTTCACACATGTAGATCTATTACTTGGCCCATACAAAACTAAGGGATCGAGGGAACAAAGTTCTCTCTAGGAAGCACACTCGAGGCTTTTAAGTATCTACTATGTGACCCACATCGTTTTTTGGTTATCCACCTCCATTAATGAGAACATGTGCCGATGAATATCTACATATGGAATGAATCTTTCTTGCATGGATGCTTTGAATGTTTCCCATTCACGGGGCGATTCACAATGTGTTTCCCACGATTTTGTAGGTATTCCAATAAGAATTGTATCAAAAGGTCATACCCGATGGTGTTCAGGAATATGCTACATCCATGAAATAAATGCATATATGCACAAGGGGGGTGGTTCAAGGGGGCATAAATCCATATTATTTTAACATTTATTATGAGGTGACCCAATGATTTTCCTACCTACAATAACACAATACCATATGCTAATGCTAACTCTTCTCCCCCATCACTAGGGAATTGTTAGGGTCCTAACCTGCACATAGGTAGAACAATATATTCGGATTTAATAAAGGTCAATATTAATAAGGCCTTTCAATAAAATAGAATAAGGCGGATGTAAGAAGACCTAATAGAAGCTTTTGCTTCTAGAAGGATCTTCCTCTAGATGCTTCTTTTTAGTATAAATAGGAGTCGAGGGTATGAGAACCCTAGCTTGGATATTATTGTAATAGAGCTTTGCGCAACTGGAGGTTTCCCCCTCGAAGAAGCCCATGAAAATTGCTTTCATATTCAAAGTGTTATTTCTGTTATTATTCTCTTGCCATTTCAGCGCTATTGTGGTGAATGCTCTGGTTATATTGTTGTTATTCTTCCATTTCTAGCATTTTATTTTTGTTCTGCATACATTTTATATCTAGTATATTACAAGTGGTATCAAAGCACTTTCCTCGAAAGAAAGTGTGGGTTAATTTTTTTTTCCAGGGTAGAGACATATTCCGATGTCTTTAAGCCACAGAGATATGTCATTACACACATAAACCCGCGGTTGAGGGATTCATACACGCAGGAAATACAAGTGGTACTTAAGCGCACATCTATTGTCCACCCTTATAACCCCTGTTGGTACCCCTTCAAGTGGTAGTGCATTAGACATCACCTGTGTATGGAAAATCCTAGATTACCTGAAGCCCTCTTAAGACAAACCGATCGGTTGCCTGACTGCTATAGTGTCACCAAGAAAAACACTCGGGAAGATACTCTCTAGTACTTGGGTAGTCAGGTATTACAGCTAAGAGTACAGTCTATCCTCCTTAGTTAGTGCCCTGAGATATTGGGCTGAGTACTACTATTGTACCCTGCACATATATCAAAGAGCTATAGCACAGGGAAAACCCTTGTCTGTAGAACCCTTGATTACCTAATCCGGGGACAGAAACATAAACAAATTAAAAAAGCAAGATCTATTGTCGTGCAACTATGTTTGGGTTGCCAAGTAAATACACATTTATTTCTGGTTAAGCATTTGGGAATTTCCTCTCTATAGTATTCTTCAGACCGGAGTATAACTCCAAAACTATTAAAAAAAAAAGAAGTTTGGAATTTTTTTGACCATTATTTGAGACCTATTCCATTGGATTCATATCTTCGCCCTTATCAAATTCATCCATATAATTTTTCAGAAAAAAATTTGACCCCGCTCGCTCCTTTTCAGTTCCCCCCATCCTCATGGCCCATACCCGTAGCCAAGACTTGGAAGCTCACTTCAACACATTGCAATATTGTCTCATCGAAACCCAACAAGAAGTGAAAAAACTCAATGCCAATGTTGCAACCATCAATAAAACCATGTAGTCCTCAATGGAGGAAATCAAACAAGACCTCACCACCCAGCTTGAATCATTATTTTCAGCACTCTACACCAAACTACATATCCCTACATACAACCCTTCCTCTTCATCACCTCCATATCCTGAATGTGACCATTCCTCTCATTCCAATAACTCTCAGAACCATCACTGTCAACGTGACCTATGCATTCCGCGGGTGGATGTGACCAAATTTGATGGCTCGAACCCCACTGGTTGGGTAACCCAAATGGAACATTATTTCTCTTTATAAGGCATTACAGATGACTTGGCCAAACTCTGTTATGGTGTTATCCATCTAGATCAAGAACGGTGGTAATGGTGGCAATGGAGAAAAACTTCTCATCAAGGGTATATTGTTTGGACATACTTTGTGGTAGAGCTTTATGAATGCTTTGACACTGACACCAACCATTTGGGCCATTTGACATTGTTGAAACAATTAGGAATAGTGGAAGACTTAGCTGCCTTTAAGCATATGGATTTTAGAACAGAGAGCATGTCTGATGACTTTTTCTGAGAGTGTTTTATCAATGGCATCAAGGATGAGATTTGGGCCCATGTCCTTATGGCTCGGCCTCAGAGTTGGGTGGAGGCTACTAAAAGAGCTAAAGAAGCACAACAGGTAGTATCCTCTCAAAACCGAAAACCCTCCTTTATCCCTTGCCCTAAACCAGTAAATCCCACTACTCCCTCTGCTCCACTATAGATCAAAAAATTGACCAGGGCTAAAATGGATGAATTCCAACTCATAGGCCTTTGTTATAACTGTGATGACAAATATTTCCTAGGCCACAAGTGTAAAGAACAAAATATTTTTATGGTCATCTTTGAGGATATTTCGGAAGAGGATGTAGAAACTCCCCTTGTGTCTGAGTCACCTGAATCCACTGACATAACCCCTCCCTCAGAACCTCCCGAAGTAGAACCGATCATTTCCCTCAATGCTTTCACTGGCTTCTTCGATCCCCAAACCCTTAAGTTAATCGGTTACATAAAACATAGGAAGTTCATTATTCTCATTGATATTGGCAACACCCATAATTTTATTCATCATCAGATTTCCCAAGAAACTCATTGCTACATCCATGTCGTCAATAATTTCCAAATCATGATTGCCACTGGTGGTTCCATGAAATGTGGAGGGCATTGTGAAAATGTGCATCTCCAAATTGGTGACTACCACCTGAAATCCCATATGTTTTCTATCGACATGGGAGGTTGTGACATTGTGTTGGGTACAGACTGGCTAAGGACTTTGGGTCCCATTATCATGGATTTTAAAGACTTAACCATGCAAATCAACTAGGAGGGCCACCAATATAAGTTCAAAGGCATCGCCTTCGGTTTACCTGAGATCATTAGTTCCCATTGCATCGAAAAGATACTCAAAAAAGGTCATTTTTGTGTTATCGCCCAACTCCATTCCATACAAGCAACAGAGACACCCTCAGTCCCGCAAGACCTCCAAGCCATCCTTTCTAAACATCAATTGGTCTTTTCCACTCCCCAATGAATCCCTCCTTCCTTTGGTGTTCATGATCATTCCATTCCCCTTGTGCTTGAAATTCTTCCTCCCAATATCTGTCTGTATCGTCACCCCTTTTCCCAAAAAAATGAAATGGAGAAAATGGTCTAGGAATTCCTTAATGCAGGCGTTATCTGCCCTAGTATGAGCCCCTACTCTTCTCCTGTGGTCATGGTCCTAAAGAAATAAGGTTCTTGGCGAATGTGTCCTGACTTCTGTGACCTCAACAAACTTACCATCAAAGACAAATTCCCCATTCCTGTCATTGATCACCTCCTGGATGAATTGAGTGGCGCCCAATTCTTCACTAAACTGGATATTTGTTCGGTCTACCACCAGATACGTATGAAAGAGGCAGACATTCCTAAGAATTCCTTTAGAACTCATGAGGGCCACTATGAGTTTTTGGTCATGCCCTTTGGCTTCTGTAATGCCCCCTCCACCTTCCAAAGCCTCATGAATAATGTCTTTTGTCCTTTTCTCCACCATTTTGTCTTAGTTTTCTTTGATGATATCCTCATCTATAGCAAAACCTAGACAGACCATCTTGCTCATGTGGATCGATTTCTCCATCTACTCTCTCAGCACCAACCTTTCCTGAAACAGTCTAAATGTGCTTTTGGCGGCTCAGAAGTAGAATACTTGGGTCATCTGGTTGGAAAGGATGGCATCAGGATGGATCCTAAAAAGGTTGAAGCTATGCAATACTGGCCTCACCCAAAGACTCTTAAGAGCTTGCAAGGATTTCTGGGCTTAACAGGGTATTATCGCAAGTTTGTTAAGAATTATGGGAAGATTGCAGCACCTCTCGCTGCTCTCCTAAAAAAGAACTCTTTCACTTGGACTCCAGCTGCTGCTCAAGATTTTCAAACCTTGAAGATGGCCATGTGCACTAGTCCAGTCCTCGTCCTTCCTGATTTCACAAAGACCTTTTTGTTGGAACGTGATGCCTCAGGGAAAGGAATTGGTGATGTCCTTATGCAAGAGGATCGACCTTTGGCCTTTACCAGCAAGCAATTATATGAAAGAATTCCGGGAAAATCCATCTATGAAAAGGAAATGTTGGCTATTCTGCATGCCATTGATCTGTGGCTCCCTTATCTATTGGGGCAATGTTTCCAAATTAAAACAAACCATCAAAGCCTCAAGTATTTTATGGAACAATGCATTTCCTCTTCATAACAACAAAAATGGGTGATTAATCTCTTTGGATATGATTATGAGATCATTTACAAGAAAGGAAAAGACAATGTGGTTGTGGATGTACTTTCCTGCAAATATCAAGATGAAGGATTCCTTTTTTCTCTTTCATTCATTGTCTCGGATTGGCTCCAAGCCATTTGCCAAGAATGGCTACAAGATCCCAAAAGTTCGCAGCTAATCCAACAATTGCAGTCCAATGCTCCAGCTTCCCCAGGGTACTCTTGGCTCCATGATGAACTTTGATACAAAGGCTATTTGTATTTAAGTAAAAAATCAAATCTTAAATCCATGGTACTTTCTGAGCTTCATGCTACACCCACAACAGGGAACTCTGGGTTCACCAAAACCTATGACAGGGTCAAACGTTCCTTTTTTTGGGATGGTATGAAACAATAAATTCATAATTTTGTCGTTGAATGTGATGTATGTCAATGTAACAAGGTAGAAATAATCAAATCTCTGGGCACACTACAACCGCTTCCGATTCCACCTGCTATTTGGAAGGATATCTCTATGGATTTTATTACCAGATTACCCAAATTGGGAAATAAATTAGTCATCATGGTGGTTATTGATCACCTTTCCAAGTATGTTCATTTTTGCGCCCTTCAACACCCGTTTATAATAGCCACGGTGGCTCAAATTTTCATGGATCAGGTCTTCAATCTTCATGGCATGCCATAGTCTATTGTCTCTGTTCGCGACCCAACTTTCACAAGCAATTTTTGGCAAGAATGGTTCAAGATACAAGGCACCGAATTGCATCTCATCACAACTTATCATCTGCAGACTGATGGCCAAACAAAAGTTGTCAAAAATTTCTTGGAAACATATTTGAGGTGTTTTTCCTCGGAAAAGAAAAATCAGTGGGCTCAATGGTTACCCCTAGCTGAATGGTGGTTCAATAATTCATACCATACAACTACACGCATGACTCCTTTTGAAGCAATATATGGACAGAAGCCACCTTCAGTTCTCTCATACTTACCAGGTGCCTCGAAGGTCTAGGCGGTTGACCTAACACTTATAGCTCAAGAGCCTATTCTCTGTACACTCAAAGAGAATTTGGTCATGGCACAGAATTGCATGAAGCAACAAGTAGATCAAGGTCTCTTTGAATGTTAGTTTGCAGAAGGGGATCAGGTGTTTCTTCGACTGCAACCTTACAAGCAAACTTCCCTCAAGGCCGAGCATTGTCAGAAGCTAGTGCCCAAATTTTATGGTCCTTATACCATTCTCAAGCATGTGGGACAAGTAGCCTATCAATTAGATTTTCCCATCCATTCAAAGCTACATCCTTTTTTTCATGTTTCATGCTTAAAAAAGGTGATTGGAGCTAAGTGCCAAATTCAAACCAACCTTCCAGAGTTAGGTGAATAAGGATCAATTTGACTACAGCCAGAAGCAGTTTTGGACCAGCGTGAGCGTCGCCTACGTCAGAGAACCATCAAGGAATTGCTAGTCCAGTGGAAAGATACAACTCCAACATATGCCACTTGGGAACCAACTACCATTCTGCAACAATTTCCTCATCTCAAGCCTTGAGGACAAGGTTGTTTTTAAGGGGGAGGAAATGTTAGGGCCCTAACCCACACATAGGTAGAACAATATATTCGAATGTAATAAAGGTCAATATTAATAAGGCCTTTCAATAAAATAGAATAAGGCGGATGTAAGAAGACCTAATAGAAGCTTTCGCTTCCAGAAGGATCTTCCTCTAGATGCTTCTTTTTAGTATAAATAGGAGTCGAGGGCATGAACATCTTAGCATGGATATCATTGTAATAGATCTCTACTCAACTGGAGGTTTCCCCCTCAAAGAGGCCTGTGAACACTTCTTTCATATTCAAAGTGCTATTTTTGTTATTATTCTCTTATCATTTCAGTGCTATTGTGGTGAATGTTCTGGTTATATTGATGTTATTCTTCCATTTCTGGCATTTTATTTATGTTCTGCATACATTTTGTATCTGGTATATTACAATAATCCTCCATATTTCTCTCCTTCTCATGTTCTTCTACTTTGTACCTCATATTCGTATGAAGTTGCAGCATCCCACAACAACCAAGGGGTTTAGACTTTGTCTCTTGGGCCCCTATTACTACTACTACTCGTATCCTCACTAGAAACCCTACTCTCAATGTCACACGTCTTCATGGGCCTATCCTCGTATGTGGTCCTATCTGACACAACACGCTCTCTCTTTTTCCCCCTTAGTGCAGTCTTCTTCCTCCTCATCCTATGGCTAACCCCTCTTCACGCACCCATGACAATGTTCCTTCCACTTCTTTATTCCACTCTCCATCTTAACTCAACTCTTCTTGTGTATTTTTTAGCTCTTTCTCTCCTCTTCTCTTATGGGTCCATTCCATTCCTCACCTCATTCTAACAACTTCTGGATCCATCTCCTATCTCATTTTCTACCCGTATTTTCACCTCCCCCAAAGGGATAGGGGAAGATACTCATCCATTCTTTCGAAATCCTTGTGCATCATCCCTTTCTCTATGAAAAACATCTTTATCTAGAGTGATATTTCTTCCAACAATCTTCTTTTAGGACCTTTCACAAACCTTCTTTCAGCTTCATTGAAAGAATCAATGTACTCCACAACAAATTCGATTATATACCCTTCTTTTACCCGAGAAAACGAAAAATCAATGGCTCGAGTCCACTTGTTTTCCAATTCCTTCAGCCTATGTAGTGTGACATGATCCAAAACCACTAGTTCTAGAGGCCTCAAAGAAGTAATTTTTAGCAGTCCTTCTTTTCAACCATTCATATAATAAATAAGGAAATTTGACAAAGAAATTCTCATGCATATCAGTGTAGATATTCTCATCATTCCATCACTCCACATTAACTCTCAGACCTTGAGTTTTCCCAATGGAAAACTCATGTTCCTTTGTAATTAACCAATCCTGAATTTCTTCCTGCGATGGATACCACCTCATTCTTTTCCTTCCTAATACAATACAATACTTTTAGGTCTTGGAAACTAAACCATTTGTTGGTTTTTTTCACACTTACATGCATATTTCTCAATGTTGGGGAGTTAAGACCCAGGTTTCATCCAGAGGTGACAAAAAAAAAAAACCAAAGCATTAACATATCAATCCTTAGTCAATGTTGAAGAAGGTATCACATGAGATGCTATGAGGATAACATAAACCATGTGGTCTTGTTTCGAGGATGAAGGGATAAACACACAAAGATCCATATGGGTTGATATTCATATGGTTCATTGAAAATTACTTAACAATTACAAATGCATAAAATAAACACTACATGTAATTGGAAACAAAACATATACGATATAGGTCCAGAATCATTGTAGTTTTATTACCATCATCGTCCATTTAATCACATACATATATGAAGAAAACCATACATTGACAATAACAGAGTCTTAATTTTTCCTCAGATAATTCCACAAAATTGCATTACATTGTCCCATGTGCATCATTTCAGACTCTAATACAAATACAACAGACTTAGACTTACAACCAGAGACATTACAAACATATTATCAGAGCATGATTTTAATGACATTGGTGAACCCACTGACTAATGAGCTAACTAACTAGCAACCAAGAGCTAGCCAGAACTAGTGAATGAATGAACCATTTATTGTTCATCCTTGCTTCCTTTTATATCCTTCTCTTATCTAATGCTCTATCTCTTTAATTTCTTCCCCACTTGTTCCTCTAGCTACCAAACATGCACGCTTCTGTCACATTCTTTCATTCCATGTAGCCTTTTGGGAATCAGGGCCTTCTTAACTACCTTGCCAACTCATCTTATTTTGTCTCCATCTTCCCTCATGTTGCTAGCAATAATCATTTGGGGATATTTCCCAACGATTATTTTCTTGATTTCGGCATGCATGTGTTGTCTTCTTCATTTTTGGTGCACATCACAAAACTCAAATCGAAGCACATTGGTAGACCTCAATCTAGCGCTCAAATATCAAAAATCGATCTAGCGCGTGTGCCTCGTTTTATCCTTCATGCAACTACTTGAGTGCACACAAAACTGGAATGAGCGTGCATAACTTCGTTTGTTCCCATGCACGATATTTACCTGAAACGTTTGGTGTCAACATACATTTTTGTTGGTTATGATGATGTAGTTAAGGGATATACATTGTGGGATCCTACTGCGAACAAAATAATTATTAGCAAAGAAGTAATGTTTAGTGAATCCCCTCTCATAAAATTAGATGTTGTAGAAGTTGAAGTGAAACAGGAACAAGTACCACAACATCAAAAAATTCAGTTGGAGACGCAGTCATCTACAAAAACAAGGGACCAAGAAGAAGATCTAAAACACCACACCCATCCTTGAGGAGATATACATGGGACAAAAATCCTCCCAAGAGGTATGAATATTATGTGTCATGTGTTGCATTGATTACTAATGATGGGGAGCCTTCTTGTTATTAGGAAGCAATGGATGATGTTGAAAGTGGCAAATGGAAAATAGCCATGGAAGAAGAAATGGATTCCTTGGAAAAGAACAAAACATGGGGCCTAGTAGAAATCTCTAAGGATATAAGAGTGGTTGGGTGCAAGTGGCTCTATAAATTAAAGAAGGGTGTTGATGGTAGAAATGAAAGGTACAAAGCTAGACTTGTTTCAAAAAGGTATTCTCAAATGGAAGGTATTGATTTCCATGAAATATTTTCACCAGTTGCTAAGATTATTTCTATTTGTGTTATGTTAGAACTAGTTTCTTTATATGATCTTAAGTTGGAGCAGTTAGATGTTAAATTTTTTTTTTTCATGGATATTTGGATGAGGGGATATATATGGAACAACTAGAAGGTTTTGTTCAAGATCACAAGAAAAGATTTGTTTGCAAGCTCAAGAAGTCATTGTATGGTATGAAGCAGTCTCCCAGGCAATGGTACATGATGTTTGATTCCTTCATGGTGAGCCAAAATTTTACTAGAAGTGAGTCTGATAATTGTTCTTACTTCAAAAGTTTCAATCAAATATTCATTATATTGGTGTTATATGTTGCTGATATGATTGTTGTAAGAAAAATCATGGTTGAGATCAACATGTTAAAGGCTCAATTGGCTAGCACTTTTGATATGAAGGATGTAGAAGTAGCAAAATGAATTTAGGGCATGTAAATACTCAAAGAATGAAAAAATGGAAAGATTTGGTTAACACAACAAAAGTATGTGGAGAAAATACTCATGAAGTTCAGTATGAATGCTTTGAAATGTGTGAATGTCCCTTTGGCTTCCCATTTTAAGCTTTCTTCATAATTATGTCCTAGCAGTAAAGAAGAAAATGATTACATGTCTCGTGTACCTTATGAAAATGCATTAGGATTTTTAATGTATGAGATGGTATGTACTAGCCCATATATTTCACATGCAGTTGGTGTTGACAGTAGATACATGGCAAATCCAAGTAGAGACCATTGGGCAACATTGAAATGGGTGTTTCAGTATCTAAGAGGCATAAGGAATTATTGCATCACCTTTGACGGTTGTAATGATAAAGTGTGGTTATCTTGATTAAGATTTCATAAGTGAATTGGAGAAGAGGAGGTCTCCTTCAAGATATGCCTTTACTCTTGCAGGAGGATTGGTTAGTTAGATGTCAAAGCTTCAAGAAATAGTTTCTTTTTCCACTACTGATGCAGAATACATTTTTGTCTCACATGAATGTAAAGATGAAATMTGGTTAAARGGTGTTTTGGATGAGTTTGGAAGAGTGCAAGACAATGTGTATATATTATGTGATAGTCAAAGTGTTATCAATTTGGCCACCAATCCAACTTATCACAATAAGATTAAGCATATTGATATCAAGTACCATTTTGTAAGACAGGTTGTTGACAAAGGYGGAGTAGCTCTTGAGAAGGTCCATACTSAGGAAAATTGTCCAAAGATGTTCACAAAACTAGTATTGTTATAGAATTTGTTGTGGAGTTTGGCTTCTCTTGGCTTGAAAAATAGTGATGATTGAATTTGTTGGGCGAGATATTAGAGAAATTGTTGTTAAGGTGGAKATTGTTGGGTGGTGACAACACATCTCTCAATGGTTATAACTCATTTRTTCTTCRTTGAATGTGGTTTTGGTTTCCCAACTGATTGGTGTTTCATATCCCTATAAAATCTTGTGAAATGTTTTTTAAATGCAGAAGCTTGTGAGATAATTTCTATACTATAAAACCTTGTTTTTGTTCACCAGTTGACAGAAGTAATAAAAATAACTTTCCCCCATTTATTTGTTGATTGGTGTTTTCTATGTTATCATTTTTGTTGTCAATTAATTCACTCTTTGTAGGCCCATTAATTCATTAGTTGAAAACTCAATTTTGAACATAAAGAATGCCCTTAACTTTTCATACATCAATTTGATATTTAACTAAACTATAATCCTAAAATTAAATTATTATTACTATTTACTTTTACATTCGATAAAACCAATTCCATTATAAAAATCTATATAATTTCCAATATCTAACAATGTTTTTTGATATTTTATTCACTCACTTTACCTTATAGTTAATGGAAATTTGTTCTCGGATGTTATTTTCCTTAGGTTATACACATGCAAAAGTGTTAAACCTTAAAATCTCGCTTATACAATGGGTTACTTCCAATTTTGAAAGTAAGGTTGTCAATGGTCATAGTCACCCAATTTCCACTTGGAAGGGAAGACTTGTAAAAGTCTCCAAGGATCTTGGAATTATGTACTCAATCAACTAGGCGTGTGTTCCCATTCTCATCCTTCAAATTGGATTTGGACGGTTAGATCAATTATGAGATTTACAATGTTTTGAATGGAGACTGGAAAAACTTTGAAATTCGATGCCCGCTACCCACCATGCTTTATGCATATTGTAAGACCCCTAGCTAAAGACGTGTGCGCCTGATTGAATTGACATTGTGGGTACCTTTGAAAGCTAGGGTTGTTGAAAAAAGAAAGTGGTATGAGTGCAGTAGACATAACGAAGTGTAACAATGGTGTTTTTATATTAGATGAGAAGGGATAGCTTGGGAATGCAATGTATCAAGGGAAAATCAATTGAGATGCCTTGAGACATAAGTCACACAAGTCAGAGGACATACGATTTGACTAAGGGTTGAGGGAGAGACTTGGGTGCTCCACCAAATGGATGAATCTGCTAAGGCATGAGGAGGGCATGCCTAAATAAGTTAACTCGACTTGGATAAGCGCTGCACTCACCCAAACAATGGATTCCTTTGACATATGGGGGCACCAATCAGGAGTTCAATTGGTCTTCATAATGATGGAATGAGGCATTCACTGGGTAAGCTGGGCAAGCCACCCAAACATGCCCAGATGAGAGGTCAAACCAACATTGCGAAGGGGCAAAAGTCATGGGTCGTATCGGTTCACCTAAATGGATCATTTGGAGATCCAATGCCTATAAAGGCACAAGGGTGCACAACCAAAGAGGGTGGCTTGGAAGAGAGCAAGAGGAGCTCTACGGTTCTGAGGAAATATTAGAGGAAGACAAGCGAGCTCCATCAAGGAGCCAAGTCGCTCCACATGGGACGACTTGTACTTCTTTGAGGTGATTATGTGATGGAAATGGGGTGACCTTCTTTTGGATTGAATTTGGGGAAGTCTAGAAATGCAGGTCTCTTGGAGGCATGTGTGAGGCATAACCAAAATATGTAAAGTCTACAGTAACAAAGTGACAACAAGACCGTGGTTGAGGGCACGTTTGAGGTGCACCGCAAGAGGTTGCAGAGACAGTTGTGAGAGATAGTCTTGGTGTGATGAATCAGTGTATGAGTGTGTTGGTGAGGTGAGACAAAGCGTGTGACTTACCCAAGTTGTAAACTGATCCGAGAGTGCTCATATTGTAAGTGTTTTGCAATAACAAAGAGTTAGTTGGATATTAGGCACGGTTCTTGCCACTATTTTTATGTGGGTTTCATTTTTTCCATTGTTATTATCTTGGTTTCTCATGTTCATTGATGTATGTTTATATATGACTAAGTGTTAAACTCTTAACAATTGTCTAAGTATACAAGAGTTGTTAACAATTGTCCAAGTATACAAGAGTTGCAGTGGAGTAGGAGTGTGAGTTGAGGATAGCCAAGAAGAGAGTCCTTAGTATTTGCCAAGCAACCAAGGGAAAAACGTTGCAGTACCCCACACCCACAAGAAGTACATGATCACAAAAACACACTTTGGGAACTGACACATACAATACCTAAAACAGCTTGTTTTTCACGTGAAACCGTAGTTTAGAACGATCTTTCCAACTCCTCGTAGGTAAAGGGCCACGTAGAGCTTGGAATTATATACTGAAACAACTAGGACTCGTATATCGCATTTGCACGGTGACTAGAGATTTAGAATGCTTTTTTATTTAGAATGTGTTGGATGGCGACAACAAAGACTTTGAAAATCGATCATTGAATGTGTCCGCTAGATTCAACAATAAATTTGGATGGATTTCGAAAATTAAAACAATAAAACTCCGTTAGCATATGGTCGTATTGCACTTAAACCAGAAGAAGCAAAACTAAATAGAGATACGTTCACTCCAACGGAGCGCAAGGACGGGAGAGATATAGCAAATAGAATACCAGGAATGGTCGGCTTGTTGACTACTCCATGTCTCTCTTGTCTATGACTACTGGTTTTACAATTTATATAATACGCCATTTCTGCGATCCTTCCTTGCATCTCTATGCTTCGATTTTCTTGCTAATAACAAATCATCTCCATGCTTCGATTTGCTTGCTCATAACAAATCAGATAAATTATGGGGTTGGTAAATTTTCAGAAGAATTGTTAAAATGAAAAATATAGATGGTTAGAAAAATAATGGTTGACACTAAAGATATCAGTGGTTGAGATTGCACAGTTTTGATGTAATAGATGTTTTACAAAAAGATAAATCCATTTTTGTTTTCAAAAGTTTTTAGAAGAATTGTTGAAATAATAGTTTTCCATAGAGTTGAATTTATTTATGTTTTTAAAAAATTGTTGAAATGAAATGTATCAGTTGTTGAAATTGATATTGCACAACGGTGATAAAATAATAGTCCAGGTTATTGAATCCATTTGTATTTTTAAAAATGCAATTTAATCAATAAAAATATCCAATTTCATTAATAATTACGTCGAAAGGCCTACACCTATTGACAATGGGCACAATTAATGATCTTTTAATCTTAAATTCTAATCTGATGGCTAAGCATTGAAGATTCTAGCATATTCTTAGTCATCCTCCAAAATCAATGCGTCAGATTTATTTTTCATAACTTCCTTGCATTTATGAAGGCATACGTTCACATGTTTACTTTTTTACATTTACCTAATCACATTATAAATTTACTGTAAAAATACATAATTTCCATGTTCAAATGATTAAGGAGGATTAAAATATATGCAAGCCATGTTTATATCATTAAGAAACACTCTGCACATGTTTCATTTTGATGGCAATCATTCAATTTTTATATCTGAAAATTCGTTTGATGCCACGACCTGCACGAACGTTTTATGTGTGCTCTGTGTTGGAGTCACGGCTCAATCACGACTCCCCTTTCGGCATTCTCCAGCCGCGAGTCGGCTGTGCTAGTTAATATGACTGTTTTTGGATGTTTCCTCTCTACTAAATTCACAGTAAATATATTGATCTAGAGGTAAATGAAACCCACACCTTAACCCATTAAACTAGTGTTGGAAACCAATTCACATTTTTATACTGTCCTTATAAGCTGCCTACACCAGTGTTTTGCAACCCTTGATTTTCATCACAATATTTGCAATAAAACGACACTATTATTTCGTGCGTTCGCACACTTACCTTGGTTCTCGTTTTCACGACTGCAAGCGTGAAAACTTGGTTTTCGAAGTCACATTAAAATCATCACTGGATTATTTTGGTTACTCTTGTCTATGTGTTCATTGTGTTTCCAATTTGATTATAGTCACACAACTGGCAAGACTCCAAGATCTTTACTCATTTGGCATTTTTTAATTGTTAATATGACTTCGTTTTACAAGACTCTGATGATATTCTTATGATCAAGTTTGTGATGCATTGGTGGTTTGATTTCTATGTTCTTTCATCGATTTTTTTTAGACATTGGGTTCATGAAAACACATTGACGTTGTGGTTATACCTTCGGTGTGATCGAACCCTTGGTGTTGATTTCGAATCATTATTTTGGCTTTAAAACTATGTTAAAACTATGTTCGCGCAAATGTTTGGTCGAATTACCATAGGTTTCATTAATTGTTTGAATGGCATGGTTTTTAATATATGCAATAGAAATTTTCAATCGTTATATGCACCGACAGTTGTACTGTGGGAAATGACTATTTTGCATGGGCTGAGCTAGCTCCACCACCTTCACACATTCCGTCATTAATGTTTTCCCCCTATCCCGGGTCACCTCTGCTAGTTTTCAAGCGAGCCTGTGAGTTATCAACCCTGCGTATACTCTGTTCGAACCCTTACCTGTTCACCTCACTCACTGTGTGCTCCTGTCTATGGCACCGGTGGTGTGCATAGAGTCAAATGGTAGCCAAACTCTATTTCTATTCGATAATTCCCATAAGGATTTATAAAACAATGGCTGGCTGGTGTTTATACAGAGGTTCGAAGGTTTCAACCTTTCGGTTGCCCAACAATTCTCCCTTACCTTTGACGGGTGCAGGGCTAAAGTCGGTGACATACAACTCAAGCTGAATGAAGAAATCATAAGCTCTGCTACAGGACTAGTAGCCATGGGCCAAAGGTGGTTTAAAAACTCCAAATTCGATGAGGTGCCATGGCCTTTACTATTCAAATCAAGAAAGGTTGTTTCCTGTGATAAAGGTATTCCTATTTCTACCCTCAAACCTAGGTGGCATGATTTGTTGGTGATTGTTAAACAGTTTTTGACCTCTGAAGGTCGGTATGGCTTGGTATTTCTGTATCACCTCCGGTTATTGATGAATTTCATGGGCTATCCTTTGAACATGCCACATTACTTCTTGCGTAGTCTTTACAAGATGTCTAAGAGATTAAAGCGTGAGAAGGATGATAGCAGCCTTTTTCATCACGGCTTGATTAAACTCATTATCATCCACCATTTAAACCTTAGTGGCGATAATTGGAAAGACTTTCTATATGGATTTGCTAATCCAAAGTCTGCTCAAATTGACAAGGTTGTGGTCAGTGAGACTTTGGTTGGACCAGCCGTGCCACTTCATATCCTTCTACCCCCTGTCAAACCCTCAGTTTTCCCCGACTTGGACCTACCTGATGCCTTGGTTAACCCGTGTGCTAAGGATAATATTAAGGCCGTCAAAAGACCTGGGAGGAAGAAAGACAACAGTGATACTACTGTCGACAGAAGGGGGAAGAAAAATGCTGGATTGATATCAAGACTTGCCTGGAACAAACCTAAACAGAACATCGACCAAAAGCCCATAGTGATGAGCGAGGACTTGGACTCCGATATGGAGTGTTTCCTAGCTGAAGAGTACCCCTATTCTCATGGCCTATGCTCTAAGAAACCCTATTACTATGTCTCTAACTTACCCACTTGCCTAAAAAACGACCCAAATTACCCGGGAATCAAGTTGCACAAGGAAACCCTTGGTAATTTGAACAAACCCTCACATGTGGTGCCAAATCCCGAGCAACCATCATGCATCCAATGTAATGTTTGGCTAGAGCGTTATTATGCCGATGTTCCCTTGTTGCAATCAAAGATCAAATCATTAGAGGAGCAAGTTACAATGCTGTCAAAAGAAAGAGACAGGCTTCAGACCAATGAGAAGAAACATAAAACCACCGGTTCAATTGTCTTTAGGAACGTCGTAGCAGCAACGACCTTCGTCAATTCCAAGTTATCATGATCAAAGCCTTTTTCTTACTGCTCAGGTGTGAATTTCAATATTAATTTTGTTTTATAAGTTGGTTTCGAATTAATATAACCGATTGGATTTGCTTTCAATAGCTCTATTCATTTTTATTCAAAATGATTCTGTTACTCTCGTTTTACCAAAACAATTTCGTTATAAATCATGAATGGGAAATTTGTTTGCTAAACTCAGACATAGCTATGATTTAGTTAATGAGATTTTATTATTCTCAATTTAGTCTAAATGATTGATTTGTTTTCGATTTTGTTTGGATTGCTTTTTGAAACAATTCTGTGTGGATAGTCGATTGGGTATGATTTTGATTAAGTTCTATTTGTTTCTAAACAATCTTGTTGACTTCGATTTACTAGGAACGATTCCATTCTGAATTGAATCAATATTTTTCATTTTGGATTTTGATTGCATCTGACTTGTACAGGATATTTATGTGCTAAAATCAGAACACAGCTATGTTTTGGATTGATACGATTTCGTTGTTTTTGGATTAGGTCGGTCCCAAGCTGGCTCGATCCAATTCTTTTGGCTTGATTTTGAAACGATTCTATAGGCTTGAATTGGTATGATCCTTTATGTGTGTAATGCATCAATATCAATGAGTGGTTTGATAAATATAATGTAATCTATTGATTCGAAAAACGACTCTGTTAGCTTTGACTTTGAAAAAATGATTTTGTTAATGAATGATTTGTTTAACCGGTTACAGTTTGTATCGATTAAAATTGGTTCATGAAAACGGTTTCATTTCTTTCAAATTATCTAAGCGATTCTGTTTACCCTAAATTAGTGATAACAAATGTTGAACAGAGTGCGTGTATCTCTGTTACCATTCGGTTGGCCACGATTTCGATTGTCTCAATTTGCATACAAGTTTTGATTTGAATGATTCGTTTGGTTTCTAATTAGCAATCAAATATTTGTTTAATAGTTCGAATATAATTCTGTTAAGATTTGAATTGGTTTTGAAACGATTCTGTGTTCAATTTAGACCAGCTACAAAATCACAAGATTCTGTAGCTATTCTTAAAAATTAGATTTTTGTCAATTTTATCAATAAAATATCCTCTAATCTTGTCTATTCTTGTCCTCTTTCAGGTGCATATGAATTACAATGATCAATTGGGCATTTTGTAGCAGTTTAGGAGATACTTTTGTGATGTAGTTTTTGTTTTAAGTTGTTAGCTTGAGTCAGAAATAGAGACTTGAGATATTATCCCCAATTTTTTTGTACACTGTTTTGATAATTCCCACAGGGATGTTTTACCCTGTGGGAGGTCTTTGAATACTTGTTATTTTTTGTAATGATCATCATCACTGTGGAGAGAACCAGACTATGGATTTATGATACAGACTGGGATGAAAGTTGATGTCTTGTAACAGCTTTCGCTTTCAATATATCAAACTTTTGTTTCAAGTTTTCTGCATATCAGTTTGCAATTAATTATCGACTACTTTAGCTATCATGATTCATTGCATGTTGATGTGATTTGATTTATATGTTGTCCATATCTGACCTCTTTTATTTAAAAATACAACAATCACTTTATTTCAATTTAATGAAAACAGGTTTATCTTTTTCATTAATTGAATTGTTTCGCACAAATTGTTGCACACAGATTTATCTAATTGTTATGATTTGTAGATCATAAAATTGTTGTTATATTTTATGCCTTGTTTGTCCTGTCATTTATATTTGAAGAGCACAGTTTCTTCTAGTTTACAAGAAGCTCGTGGATAATCTGGTGTGGGTTTCCTCCCACCGAACAGCTGAATCGACTATTGTACAAAGGACAAACCTGAAGCATTACTTCAGGTCAGTTTGTTATATGTTATTTAATAGTTAATTTATGAGTGTTATTTAAGTATTTTAGATAGATATATATATAGTTTAGATTCTCAGTTAGGATTATTATTTTAGTTTCTTAGCTTAGATAGTTTATAATTTTATTTCTTTCTCATAAAATTATAAAAATAAAATAAAAATAGTTTTGTTGTCTTAGACAGTTTACAAATGATTTTTGCAGGTTTTCATTTAAATCTGTAATTTGTAAATATTGTACATTTGTGATTAAGATTTAATTCTGTTGATAGTTGAATGTTAAATTTCATAGAGTTATTATAGTATTAGATAGTAAATTGTATATATTAGTATTTCAGATTTGTTTATTAGTTTGTTTTAATTGTTATTTTTATTTAGATTAGTTCATTTACATTAGTTTTCTTTTGTTTTTGTAGGACTTAGATCGGCCAATGGAGCCGCTAAACCCGACGGCTTGGGTTATTTAGACAACCCCGGACCGGATCCGCCCGTCAACAACTAGTAAAATTTGACATCAATAATTATGTAGTAAAATTTCAATCATAATTAGAAATTTAATCAGAATATAATATAGTTCTTTTATTTCAATGATAGTTGAAAAAAAAAACAAAAACTTATCTTTTAATTTTTTCAAATAGCCATGGTAAACATGGGCAAAACCACTCTCTTTTCATTTTTAATGTTTTTATCAACAAAACTACCTCTTTTAATTTTTAATGTTTTTCTTGTCAATAATGAATCGGGCCACGTAATATGTTACGTAACTAAGAAATAATTAGTTACGTACGCTCCTAAATGAGCGTTGGCCACGTAATATTTTTAAAGAAGTAGTTAACTACGCATGTGCCAAAATGAGCCGCAGATATGATGTTTAAGAAATAGTTGGTTACGTATGTGCCAAAATGAAATGAGCCGTAGATATCACGTTGTCACTATTGAGGAAAACACCTCATTTTAGAAGTAAGAATATCATGATGTTGGATATGGTTTGAAGGTTGGGTTTTGAAATTCTGTGGCTATCGGTAACGTGGTGGGAAATATTGACTGAGCATGTTATATCAATAAATAAGAAGAGATTATGTTATTTGTTTTTCTTTCATTTATATACATATCTAAAAAGATAAGGTGAATAGATGAATATTGATTTAAGAATATTTTTCAAAACTAGGTTGAATTTAAGAAAGGGTTTAAGATGTACATGAAGGATATGAGTGGGTGAAATTCACTCTAGAATTATTAACACTATGAAAAAATAAAATATTTAAAAATAAAATTTAAATTTAAATTTTATTAAAATAATAAAATAAAAAATAATTGTGTACATAATCCATCATATAATAGATTTAACCAAGCATATAGTAGATTTGAGAGATTGAGAGAAACAGGTCAACTCATTTATGAAAATCAAGTGAAACAAAACTTTGAAATTCTTTATTAACTTAACTTACTAAAACACCTCATGAAGCATATCGTATCCCGTATAGATATCCCAAGAGTGTAGTCAAGCCCCTTCTCATTGAGATTCTTGTCCCTAAATATATTCCTTATGATCCTTGGAAAATTCTTTGTAAATTCTTAAATTGGAAATAGCACAAGTAAGTGTTTATGCTATTAATGTTAAGAAAAATAATTGTAGTTTTTTTGAAGGAACAATATGCAATGAAACATTGGTTATGAAAAATTGGTTACAAGAAGAAAAAAAATTCAAGCATCTAGTATTTATTTTTTTTATAAAATTTTTTTAAGAAGCTTATTTTATCTATTAATATGTAAGATAATATATCTACTCAATTAAAATATTATTTTTTTTATAAATTTTTTTTAAGAAGCTTATTTTATCTATTAATATGTAAGATAATATATCTACTCAATTAAAATATAAGATATTTTTTTATTGTAAAACTCTTATGAATAAAACTTCATTTCATTTTTCCTTTTGAACTTAACACTTAAATTTAAATTTTGAATTTTGTCCTCAATATCCACCACAAAATATCCACCACAACATTTGTTTTTTAATATATTCAATACTTATTACTATTTAAATGTTTTGTTTAATATATCCCCCCATCCCCACTCCTAGAAGTGGAGGGATATATTAGAGAAAACATTATAGTGTTTTCTTATATCCCCCTACCCGAAAACATTATAGTGTTTTGTTTAATATATTCCCCCACCCTCATTGAAGATATATCAGAGAAAACATTATAGTGTTTTCTTTAATATATCCCCCTACCTCCATCCTCACATTGAAGGTGGGAGTGGGGGGATATATTAGAGAAAATATTATAGTGTTGTCTTTAATATACCCCCCTCAATGAGAGTGGGGATGGGGAGATATATTAAAGACAACACTATACTGGGGGATATATTAAAGAAAACACTATAATGTTTTCTCTAATATATTCCCCCACTATTAAAAAAAACATTACAATTTTTTCTCTAATATATCTCCTCACCCCAATGAAAGTGGGTGTGGAGGGATATATTAGAAAAAGCATTATAAAGATGAGAATGTAGTTAGAAGATGTATTAGAAAAAACATTATAATATTATTTTCTTTAATATATCCTTTGACCCTCAAACTCACACAAGATTTGTTTTTTAATATACTCAATACCAATTATTATTGAAAGAAAGATACTATTACTCCTCATTGTCTTTATCCTAAAAATTATGTAAATAATTATGAATAAACTCAACTAACTAGTATTTAAATTTTGTTATTATTTATTTAAGTTTAGTGATAAATTCAAATTCTATTTATTATTTTTTCACAATCTTATATATTTTTTGTGGTGAACATTTATGTTTGAATTCTTTAATTTTAAATATTGCAAAGCAATTACCATATTTGTACTCATATATTTGATTACATCTTAAAAAAATTAAGTATATGTATGTTGATTGATTTTTGTTTTGAATTTTTTAATTTTAAATATTGCAAAACAATTACAATATTTATATTCATATTTGATGCATCTAAAAAAAATAAATATATTTATATTCATATTTGAGTGCATCTAAAAAAAATTAAGTATATTTATATTCATATTTGATGCATCTAAAAAAAAAAAATATATTTATATTCATATTTGACTGCATCTAAAAAAATTAAGATATTCATATTTGAGTGCATCTAAAAAAAATTAAGTATATTTATATTCATATTTGATGCATCTAAAAAAATAAGTATATTTATATTCATATTTGACTGCATCTAAAAAAATTAAGTATATGTATGTTGATTGATTTTTTTAAAAATAAAGTGTGTCCATGTATAAATCAAGGACATGCATATATGATAAAGTCACTTCCATTTTATAGTATATATGGTTTTCATTATTATACTGATGGAAAAGAAGTTCTTAGGTTAAGCTTATAGCGATTGGGAATTTGTTTTGACATGTTAATTTTTTTTTCCAGTTTATATATGTGACAACTTTTTAAATTTTATTATAGATGAAATAAAAGATATATTAATATAAATTTATAAAAAATTATTATTTTTTATTGTTTAAAATTTATTTTTAAATGTAGAAATAGATTTAGTATCGTGAATAATTTATGGAGTATTTTAATTATACAAAAATAATCACTCAAATCTATTGTTTTAACAATTTCTGATTCAATATTCCCAAAAAATATAGTAAAAAAAAATCATTTCATAAAATAAAAAATAAATTATTAATAGTCACCGAATGCAAGACTTAAATGAAAACTACCTCTAAAGATCTTGCAAGACTTAAATGAAAACTACCTCTAAAGATCTTGGAAGTATGTACTGAATCAACTAGGCCCACGTTCCAGATCTCATCCTCCAAATTGGATTTGGACTGCTAGGTCAATTATGAGCTTTACAATGTTTTGAATGGCGGCTGGAAAAACTTTGAAAGTCAATGCTCACATACCACCATGGTGTATGCACATTGCATACAATACCTAAAACGCCTTGCTTATTTGTGTGTATAAATTAAACTGCGAAATCCACAGTAATATTGGATGTAATTCAAAATTCAAAAGCGTTACGCTCTTTACGAAATCACAGATGACGTCCAATTGACCAAGTTGGGTTTCACGTGAAACCCTAGTTCGGAGTGCACGTTCCAACTCCTCGTATTCTTTTGTCTCCATGGGTTTCACGTGAAACCCTAGCTCGGAGTGCACGTTCCAACTATCAACTCAAATGCGGCTGCTACACAAAGTTAGGAGGACGAATTCAAATTTCGACGTGTCTTGGGTTCCGCACTTCTCTCTCATTCATACAACTGTTGTTCCATGAAGCTTTCGAGTAGGTTAATTGGCTAACAATTTTTCTTTGAAGTTTTATTTTTCAGGTAAAAAAAAAAAATTTGTATTTGGTCAGATTTTCAGGAAAAACGAGTCGCTAAAAAAACTACCAAAAAAATAACTAAAGAGGAAAGATTACTCCCAAATTAACCCGTTCCTCAATCTTTCCACCATCGAATTTGAAAATTGAGAGAGGAGAACGTTGATTAATATTTTTTCAGCAAACGGTACTATTTAATTAACGTATGGTTGGAGAAAATCGGTTATTATTACGCCGAAAGGCATACACCTATCGACAATGGGCAGATTTAATAAGGGTTTAGTGCTTAATAAGTTTTCTATGGACAGGATTAAATATGGCTGGAATATTTTTATTAGTCACACAAAATAAATGGTTGTGATTTCAATCATTAACTTCCTAACTATTATAAAGACATCCGTTTATGCGTTTACTTTTTTACATTTACGTAATCATATTTAAAAATTACTTTGATAGCTAACTCATTGCCACCTAATATTAACACTAGATAAATGAAGCTCAACCGTCCGTTTATTTGTTAATCAATAATAAAATTTAATATATTCTTTTCAGGATTCTTTTCATCTTATCAACCTTTCTGCGTTAATCAACCACAATTATGTGGATGTGCTAATTTATAGATTCTCACATTACTGGTTATCGTAATTTTGGGATGTTATTTTTCTTTGTCACTTATACACGTCTAGATGTTTAGAGTTGAGAAAGTCCAACTTGGATATTACAAAAGAACAATATAACAAAATACAACTTGTTCGGATGGTCTTCGTTGCACACACGGGTGGATTGGATAAGTTGCAATTCCGTGGTGAGGTTGTGCCACTTGCAAGGGAAGACTGGGTCAACGCCCACATAGAGCTTGGAATTATCCATTGAAGCAACTACGACCCGTTCATTGCATTTGGATGGTGAGGAGAGATTTATGATGTTTTGGATGGCGATGGCAAAGACTTCGAGAGTCTAGTCCCCATCATGATTTCGA
The DNA here is from genome assembly GCA_032191745.1 of Picea mariana. Taxonomy (NCBI): domain Eukaryota; kingdom Viridiplantae; phylum Streptophyta; class Pinopsida; order Pinales; family Pinaceae; genus Picea; species Picea mariana. Next base: position 49,731 of record JASDQU011025576.1, on the reverse strand, counting down.
TATACAATGTCTCTCTAGTCTTGAATCAAATAATTAATAGAGTGAAACCATCTCCCTATTACAAGAAAACGAGCTAACATGAACTATGAATCATAAGAATGAAGTAAGTTAAAATAATAAAATTAATTAATTCACTTGGTTTATGATAAAGCATGATAGTAAAACATGATAGGTGAACTTACATGAAATATATGTGAAATTCACTGAAAGATCAATATCATATCACAAGAGTTCATATTATAGGTAGTTCATATTATAGGTTTCAAAAAGTTTAATTATAATTCAAAAGTTTGAAATATTATGGAGGAGATCTGCATGTAACATAATCCGTTAAAATTTTTGGATGGGGTGACACATGGACCACACACATCGTCAAATGGGGCAATTACAAGGGTAGTTAAAGCCCCTTGCCACCACCCTCCTTCCATGTTCAGTCATGGTGGTTAGTTTGCATAAGTGCCAAGGTTTAGTGCATTGGGCCTTAATGGAGACCTAGGTTCGTCTCCTTGACATCAGTGCGATTTCGGTTATGGCCATTATTCCTGCAGTAATGGCTACTAGATCCATCAAATCCTTCATCTTCCTGGTCTTTTCGTCCTATGGGAATTTCTATATTGGGCACTTGGGTGCTATGCACAGTATCATTTTATTTTTTCTCCTCCATGACTTAGCTCGCACTGCTCATGTATATGTCTTCTTGGTACTCTGCTCAACCATGACACAAGAAAGAGGGAAGCCTCGGTGAGGGCCAACCTACTACAGTTGCTTTGGCAGACATAACTAGTCAAGACCAACCTCTCGAGCTCCCATATTAGGGGGCTCGGACCATCCGGGTTCTTCTGGTCAGAATTGGTTTGAACAAGATCAACCAGAGCACCATCCTTTCAGTATAGAGGGTCTCCATGGCAGGTTCTCAGTGGAAGAAGAAATTCCTCCCAATTGGGAGGAAATTTTTCCTTTCCTACCGTCAATCGACTTGGAGCACTGGCTTGTCACCTGCACCACCATTCCTTTCCAAGAGCTAGTCAAGATGGGTTGCATCATGGAAGAAGAAGTCTCACCTCCGTAGGATCACTTGGGATAGAATTTAGCTACCACCATGGATTAGGACCCTATCACAGATTTCGTTGTCGCAAACGACTATGTTGTTGCTACCATGGATGAATACCCTCATGATGAGCATACTCACCCAGCTCCCATGACTTGTAGACTCACGGAAGACCACCTGGACTTGATCTTTGAGATGAGAAAGGACCTGGCAGAGTAGCAACACCACCAGAGCATCTTCAACAAATGTTTGGACGCCCTGCCCAACTCCCTGTCAAGCAAGACTGAGAAGAGCCAATGGCCGACTTACCACCAGCCTTTAATCTTTCGGCTCCGTCAATATGGATGCCTGGGTTCACCCCATGTATATCATTTTCACAAGTTTTCTCTCTGGTTTAATGGATAATGTTTTGCAATTTCAGCATACCTTAGTCTCTGGTTCAAGTTCGATAGATGGTTGGGACACTCAATGCACCACATGTTCTAGTTTCCACACTTGTTGCAGAACAGGTGGTAATTCCTCATGTCTGTAACATCTCGTTCTTGAGCGCACTGAGAAAACTTATTCTTTGAAGACACTTGTTCGCAAATGATCCAAATCATTATACTTTTGGGCATTTGATTTACGGTTATGAGCCGTTATGAATTGATGAAATGTTATTTGGCTGCATTGATATAGAGAGGTGCTATTGACTTGATTTCCCTGAGTGTGTAGGATTTTGGACTTCGAGGATGTAGAGGCATTGATGGAACCCCTTGGACTTCGGATCGAGTCAGGGAGTGAACTATTGGGAGTTTGATTGTTGTATATTTGACATTTGTGCATTTGATTATATGATATGATATTGGATACTATATCTGACATGATTCGTTGATGATGCAAGCTGACGATAGCTTTCAGACTAGAATCACATGTGGAGTAGAGGGTTCACACACGACTAATAGAGACGTTGAGGGAGAGGTGTGGACAACAAACCTACCACAACCTACTAGCACTCCCATTGTGGCTCGAACTGTAGATTAACGACTACCTATTTCGAAAAGATCCACGATGTTCTGAGGGTTGACTGCGAAAGTCGCTCATGATGATTCTAAGGGGAGCGAAATAAGATATGGGTATTATTCCTTAGAAGCCCTTAGTCTCCCACAAGATCACCTGGCGGAGTATTGACTTCAGGGATTTTTTATGTCTACCAAGTCAGTCAAGAGGCGAGTGGCACCCTTGGAGAACATGGTGCATCGTGAAGGGAATGTCGCGCAAGAAAAATGGAAAGAGGCGAGTGTCACCCTTGGAGCACGTGGTGCGTTCTAAAGGGCACGTCGCGCAAGAAAAATGTAAAGAGGCGAGTGGCACCCTTGGAGCTCGTAGTGCATCCTGAAGGGCACGTCGTGTTGTTAATTACTAAATGAATAAACCTCGATGGCCTTAGGACGGATAACGTGATAAGAAAAATTTAAAACAATTTCCCTAATAAACTGTCGCCCAACCTCGAAAATTAAAATCTAGGTCTAGGTGAAACTCCGAGTAAAAGAAAAATATGTTGTAAAAATAAAAATAAAAATAAATAAATAAAAATGATAATCATCATTAATCATGTGTCGAGAAGGGGGTGAGTAATTCTTTTTATTTCTAGAAATCTTTTGGGGGATAAAATTAAAAAAAGGGGAATTAATTGTTTTGTCACTTATACTAATTCAAATTTATTATTTAAAAAGGGAAAAGGGAAAAAGTTAATTTTCTACACCTGCCAAATTGAGTTTTAAATAAAAAGGGAAGGAGGGAAATCCAAAATAATTAGGAAACTAGGAAAAAGTGGGAAAATAAAAACAAAGGGGAAACAGAAGGAAAAAACAGAAAGTCTAACTTAGTAAGGTATCTAGCATTTAAGAACTTTCTAAATTAAATTCAACTAGTAATTTAGTAAGGGGGAAGGTCATTAAAACTTGTAAGGGAATATGGGGACACCTAGGAGTGATTCTAGGAACGATTTTAGTTGGGTGAGGGAAATAGGGGTAATTAATTAATTAAGAAAATTAATTTATGGTGCAATGAAGGGAATGTGACACATGTATGGGGAGGATTATTATTGAATTATATTAATGAACAATAAATTAAAAGGAATTTTGGGAAGGTTTTTGACTTAGAAGATCTACATAAAGGGGGGAGGAGGAGGAGGATGGATATCTTTTGTTATGCGTAACGTTATGCTACATAAATTTATACTTGATTGACTTCGCTTGTGGGATTTGGGATACCCATCTCGATGAGGAGTGGTAGCTCGGCCTTGCGAGGTGAGTTGGGAGCTAGTTGATTCTCTCGTCAATGTGCGCGGCCCCTCTGAGGCTCGGGGGGCTAAGGTGGGAGAAGAGTACCCCTAGCGTTGGCTGGAAGGTAACTGGTGAAATCTCATTGGTCGACAAGTGGAAGTTGCATTGAGTGCGTAGGAAATCAACTCAGAGTGGGTGACTTGGGCTACAGTATGCTTCCTTTATTTATGCATGGTATATTGTTAGTATGATTTATGATTGTAGTTCTGTATGTTTAATTGGGTGAAGAAAATTATTGTCTTAGCATTCTAGTTCATTATTGAAGTTCCCCCCCTAGCCTTTAGCTCGTTGTTGATCGATTCTGATGGCCTCGATCCCTGCATGTCCTGACCGTCCTATTATTTTATTGATTTGTGATGATTTTCAGTTTATAAATTTTTTCATTTGTCACCATCTCATC